>JAMWET010001095.1:95000-99523 GCA_024036415.1 Prochilodus magdalenae | reverse complement strand
AAAGAGAAAGAGAGAGAGAGAGAGAGAGAGAGAGAGAGAGAGAGAGAGAGAGAGAGAGAGAGGAAAAGAGAAAGATAGAGAGAGAGAGAGAGAGAGAGAGAGAGAGAGAGAGAGAGAATGAGAGAGAGAGGGAGGAAAAGAGAAAGAGGGAGAGATTTAGATGGTAAGAGAGATAGAAACCATAAAAATAGAAATACAAAGAAACAAGAGAAAGACAGAAAGAGAATAAGAGAGGGAGGGAGAGAGAGGTAAAGAGAGAGGGAGAGAGAGGTAAAGAGAGAGGGAGAGAGAGGGGGGGTGGGAAGAGAGGGAAAGATGAAACAAGATGGAGATATAAACAAGGAAAGACCCCAAGTAAGGGAGAAAGATATTGAGAAGAAAAAGAAAAAGGGACAAAGCAACAGAGGGGGAGAGAAAGAGAGGGAAAGTGAGAGATTAAGATAAAAAGAAAGAAGAGAAAGAGACGGACAGAAAGAGAAGAGAAACGCATTTCAACCAAGCTGGAAGCCACTGCATTCAGCGAGTTTTATTCACTGGACGCTGAGTGGGAAAAAGACGTTGCTCATTAACGGCTTGGGAGACAGCCTCCCCCCCCAGCCCAACCCTCCTCTATTTGCTTGTAGTGTTGTGTCTAACTTCAGCACACACTGAACACTGGTTTAAATTGTAATGGGATAAACCGTGTGGGATCTGGTCCCTAGCAGTAGGAGCAGCAGTAAAAGTAAATCACAAAGAGAATTAAAAGGAGTTGGATGTACACAATGTGTGTACTGTGTAAATCCCTTAACTGTATCATCTCTGTGGTTACAGTATTATTACAACCTCCATTATTTCAACAAAGTAAGACCGCAGGATTACAGCAACCAAATAAACAGAAGTTCATGGAAGAAATGAGACACTCCCTGCTCATGTTTTATACTGCGTAAGTATTTATCATTCACTGAAAAATAATTATTATAGAGAACACTGATTTCCCAAATTCTGGAAGTGGCCGAACAGGCTAACAGACTCCTCCAAGAATATCCAGGGGCAGGGTTTGATTAGTGGTGTGTATTAGAGAAGTCACTGTGAAACTACAACATGGAAATGTAAGAATATGTGATCTGAATACCTGTTACACAATTCAAACGTGTGTTAATGTAAGAATTTGAATTCAAAACATAAAAGAAACGTGAGCCTGCATAAGGAATCACATGGAGAACCTTATAGGGGTGCTACTAGAAAGGAGAATTACACTAATGGTTGAAAGATGTTGATGATTTATGGTTCTCAGCATAAACACCCATCCTTTATTTTCAAGGTAGCACCGTCACTGGCATGGTCACAAACACCTGCACCTGGGATGTTGTCCTCTCCAAGATAAACCTTGTTCGTAAACTGACGATGAACACACGGTGCATTTGTATAAACGCATCCTGAAAAATCTGGGTGTCCCCAAACTTTTGACAAGCAGTGTGTGTACTTTGTGTACTTGCACACATGCTGACGCTGGCAGCAAAGCAGTGTTTCTAAAAGTTGTAGTTACCCTTGTGCCTCACGGGCTGAGCTATAGGCAGCACGAAGGACAGGAAGTTAAAGGACGTACATTTCTCTAAACATACCTTCAGCACTTCAGCTTTTCTAACTCTCGTATGGCTTCCACAACAGAGCAGCAGGTGCTGAGGCAAGGCCAACCATCAAGGGCTACTAAGCAGGGCTCATTCTGAGGCACAGGACCATGGTCAAACTTAAGTGCATATGTAATACAACCCTTCTAAACAACATGCCCTTGAAATACAGCAGCAAAATCTGACTCCTCAAAAAGAACATCAGGTACAATAGCTGTCATTAAGCAATCAGAGACGTTTACCTTAACCTAAATAAACTGCAGCCTATAATCTTAGATAACTATCCTAATGGTTAATAAGAGCCGCTGAAGTGTGGTGGTTGTTTACATCCAGCTTGGTATCATAAATGTTGTCCACGATTATTGCTGTGGAAAAAATGAATATAGTTCTGATCATGTGACTGACCTTGAAGCTAAATGACAACAGAGAAAAGTCAGATTTTTGAATTTGCATGCAAATGATACAAATACACGCTGTAATAAACCAGTTGCACTGAAGCTTCTGCAGGCTACAATAACATTTACATGACTTAACTGTTTAAAATTCTAGCAAACAAGACCCCCAACAAATCCCATTTAACAGTCAAATCAGGCAACTCCACCAAAAGACCAAAGATCGAACTGTTAACACTGATGTCCTGGGCAGTATCCTGTGCTGTAAATGGCCCGGCTGTAGTCAGTGTTCTTACCTAAGCTATCTGAGATGACCATTATTAGTGAGGTCAGAGAGCAGTAATATTAAAGCGTACTGATTAACACATAACCCTGCATCAAGTCAGTTCACTAGTTGAGCTACCTAATGCTAGCTAACTAACACCACCAGCTTTTATATTATTTACAGACTGTCATATATTATCTCCATCATTCACAGACAGGGTTTGGCCTTCTCTTGTGGACCGTATGTATTACGGCATAATTCTATAGCCTGAGAATTAACCTACCAGTTTAAATTGAGGTCCTTACAGTTGCATAATAATATATGTTGGCACGTAACAAGTCTGTGATTAAAATCTGGTCCTGAGATCTGTACCGGTAACCCATCCAGCAAAAGTAACAGGAGTTGACCATGCCTAGCCTGCTCATTGATGAAAACAAAATCTGCTCCTCCAAGCGAATAACACCTAAACGTGGGGTAAATACAGGACTGGGGACCAAACAACAGTGGTGGACAAAAACACAAAGCATGGAGAGATACGCAAGGTCAAATACATTTACATTTCATTTCTGGCATTTAGCTGACGCTCTTATCCAGAGAGACTTACAAGGTTAATCACATTACAGGGAGGCCAGTGTAGTGTTAGGAGTCTTGCCCAGGGACTCTTATTGGTGTAGCACAGCATAGTCACCCAGACCGGGATTCGAACCCCAGTCTCCCACGTGTGGTGGTGGCTACTTGGCAGGTAGTGGTATTATCCACTGAGCTACACCGACCACTCCTCTGGTTATAGTACAAGTTCCTCTTTCAGACCTCCACTGGAGTAACAGTACTAAAGGATTTACCTTCAGCTGTACTTAAGTATGGAGAGTAACAGTAGCATGATGTATTATGGCTCTAATGTCTCATCATCATTTCTGGAACAGGACTCTTCATCAACCCATTTTAGGTGCTGGTGCTTTAGGTGCTTAAGGAACTGGCGGGACAGACTTACAGACTACTCCAAGAGTACCCGGAGACGGGTTTAGATGCGTGCTCTTTATAAGGGAAGTCACTGTGAACCTAGAAAATTTAAGCATGTCACCTGGATACCTGTTACACATTCCAAATGTGTGTTGATGTAGTTTTTGTGAGGAATAAAAGCATTAATAAACATGAGCATGTTTAAGGAATCAAATGGAGAACCCCATAGGGGCGCTAGTAGAAATGAGCATATGCTAGTGGTGGTAAAGAAAAAGGCCCTGCTAACAAAGCGACCTGTAGGACTCGCTTAATAAACATTGCTCTTTCATTCCCGGCGTGGCTGGAGCATGTTGATGATTATATAAGGTTCACTCTTTTAATAAAAAGTTATTAATTAGTCTGACACTGATGTTTATTTAAATTATCATAAGCACAAAACACTAAAGGAGAACAGTTTCCATTAGCTAGAACCAAGTTCTGTCCTACAGATCAAACTAGCTCAAAACAGGTCGGCTAACTTCAGACTTTTCTCACTTCGACAGATTACATTTCTTTGCACACATAAGGATGGACAGATTTGGCCATAATGTGGCAGAGTTAAAGTAAAAAGACCTCCAGACAGATACACCAACACACTACCTATAGCACACTAACACATTACACTTACTGAGTTACTGTACACCAACACGCTACTTACAGCACACTAACGCATTACACTTACTGAGTTACTGTACACCAACACACTACTTACAGTACACTAACACATTACACTTACTGAGTTACTGTACACAAACACGCTACTTACAGTACACTAACACATTACACTTACTGAGTTACTGTACACCAACACGCTACTTACAGTACACTAACACATTACACTTACTGAGTTACTGTACACCAACACACTACCTATAGCACACTAACACATTACACTTACTGAGTTACTGTACACCAACACGCTACTTACAGCACACTAACGCATTACACTTACTGAGTTACTGTACACCAACACACTACTTACAGTACACTAACGCATTACACTTACTGAGTTACTGTACACCAACACACTACTTACAGCACACTAACGCATTACACTTACTGAGTTACTGTACACCAACACACTACTTCAGTACACTAACGCATTACACTTACTGAGTTACTGCACACCAACACACTACTTACAGCACACTAACTATTTACACTTTCTGAGTTACTGTACACCAACATACTACTTACAGTACACTAACGCATTACACTTACTGAGTTGCTGCACACCAACACGCTACTTACAGCACACTA
>JAMWET010001095.1:67500-92500 GCA_024036415.1 Prochilodus magdalenae | reverse complement strand
TTCCTAATGGTGTTCTGTGATAATCCATCCCATGCAGCTTGAATATTCCCACACAGTTACTGCAGGATCTGTGGTAGTGGTGGAGGTCACCAGACCTTCTGGACGTGCGACAACAACCTGTTGATGGTGGTGCTGACCATGGTGCCCCCACATGCAGATATGTTGGTAGTCTGCACCAAGACAAAATCGGGACTCATCACTGATGATGCCGCTGCCATTCTGAGCCACTCCATGACAGTTTGGCACGACATCAAAACCGACTGCATGCATGTAGTCCTGTGTTGTGCCCGCTGAATGTCTGCATTCCTGGCTCCTGGGTTGTTCAGATACATCAATAGCCCCAGTCTTGCGTCACATGCGTGGCCAAGCATGAATCCTGAATCATCCGCATGCCTCATAAACTATTTGTGCAACTATAGGCTTTGATTGTATATCAATCTTAAAGGCACAGTAACAAAAACAGCCTCCTGAAGGATGAATAGAGGGTAGACAGCAGTCATGTAAAAATAAATTATGGCTGTTTTTACTGCACAAATCATGCAAACCTAAGTAGACCTCAGGGGGAAAATAAAGTGGAAGAAAAATGGAGGATTTGATCTATTTAAATTCAAGGTTAGCTTTCCTAAATGCAGCGTTCACGCAAACCTCAAACAGGCACCTACATCAAAACTCTGGTCCCGCTCCGGCAACAGCTGCAACACTGTGACAACTGAACTTTATCAGAGAGGGTGCTAATATTTCAGGCCACTGTAGATCATATATTATTCATATACAACGGGCCCAATTTTACTGCACCACTAGTTATGAAAAAGAGTCAGAATTCATCATTATCGTAATTTCACGGAAGAAAATTAACTGAGTGTGGAGTGTACAGTCACTGCAAACAGCAGATGCTTCATTCCGGTCATGTGTAAAACTTAAGACAGGGGCATGTATCTCTATGAACAGGCACTTGTTTGTCTAATCCAGGATAAAGCTTTATGGAACAGAGAGTGTGGGCGTTTTCCAGTTGAGCTCTTCAGCTGTCCCCTCACATATATGCAAAGTTGTTCTTGTTAAAGTCATCTCACCTGTGTTAGGCTGTTCGGTTGGAGTAGCTAAGCGGATAACACCACTACCTGCCAGGGAACCACCACCACCACCACATGTGGGAGACTGGGGTTCGAATCCCGGTCTCGGTTGCTGTCCTACACCAATAAGAGTCCTTGGGCAAGACTCCTAATACTACACTGGTCTACCTGTAATATGGTTAACCTTGTAAGTCGCTCTGGATAAGAGCGTCAACTAAATGCCGTAAATGTAAATGTTCACACTAGGCTGTTTCTGTAAAAGAACCGACTTGAGTACTTTTGGCACTCCTGAAAGCTAGGGACCAATGTGAGGTGCACACTGTATACAATAACACTCCTACCAGTGAGTATGTCACCTTTCAATTGCTTCCCATGGGACTGCAGGAAGCAGGGGAGCTGCAGCAGCTCTAGGATTTCAGTTTAACCGTTTAACAGCTCAATAGAACAATGGGAAAGTAACAAAAACATACAGAAACATAAAAAAGAACTATTTTGAGCCCAGCAGAGAGCCATGCGTGCTTTTTGCAGGGTGAAGTTTGTATCGTTTGTGTGGTTCAGACATTTTACGAATATATGCACTTTCAAAGAAAAGTGTACTGCTTTCCTCGTAAACTCCTGGCGTTCGGGACTTGTAGGCTAATCTGGGACTGACATGAGCGTTTATTGTTCTAGCACTTAAAAATCTCATACAACATAATTATCTTCCGCTGCCAGCCATTTTTGTCAACACTGTAATAATCTCCTGCAGGAGCACATGTGGCTTGACACCATAAGTGCGACACAAGTGGGTTCCACAAATATGACTAATCTGTAGACGAGAGTTCGTCCCCTACCTACACTATACCAATATAGTCCTTGGGCAAGTCTCCTAACATTCCTTTGCCTACCTGTGTAAGGAATCATCGAATTGTAGGTCACACTGGATTAGAGCATCTAGCAAATTCCATGGAATGTAATTTCAGGCATGTTTTCTTAAGAAATACAATGTCAGTAATTAGCATGATGGAATTAGCATAAGGGTCACAGTGTACATCACCTATATACAGAACCCCGGACTTAAAACAGCCCCTGGATTAGTAGAACCAGCTTCAGCCTCATGTCAATGAATACTAGTGATGACTGATGCAGGTGACCTTAACTGTGAATGTTCAGACCACATTCTCTTGGCAGGTCTATCAGCCTAAATAGGAGGGCACAGCCCCCCTCAGGCCGACTGGAAATGATGGATCCATCACTTCTGAAGAATTGACAGACCAAAGCTGTGCATTTGGGTTCATTGCTTAGCTTGAAAAAGCTGTCCTCCAGACTGTCCCCCTGCATGCTAGCATGCTAACTACTGCCTCCGGTACTGCCATATTTCTTTACTATAGTAGATAGAACTGTCGTATGGGTGACTGCTCTATTCAACCCCTAACATGAACACACCTCCACATTCTGAGAATAAGAGCCAATACTTCTAGTTACAGGATAAGGGCCTCTCCGAAGACTGGTCTAAATTTGCCTCAGAGGACAGAGTCATCAAATGATCCAGACACTTAATTGCCATCGCTCTTTGTGATGAAGCTTTGGACATCATAGACGTCCTTAGCTAGAAATTTCCTCGTTAGTGGGGGAAAAAACAAATACTAATAACACTCTGGGGATGGATTTTAGTCAATGAGTAGAAACAATCGGTTTTGAACAAAAGCCCATTGAAGTGTTGGATCGATGGCAGCTGGGAGGAGAGGACAGATTTGTTTGTGTCTGAGGGGCTTTTGGACATCAAATAGTTCTCTCAAGTACAAACAGATTTGCAGCGAAGCGCTCAGACGGGCTGCGTTTCACGGCTCTGGGTTATTTGAAGAGCGGACATCTGCCGCCATCTGCGTGGATAGACAGACGTTATTGTTATTGTCCTTTCAGGCACGTTTATGCATCGTACTGACCTCGGCGGGGCGTGACCAGTGCATCTGCTGACATCATCAGGGCGGGGCATGGGCATCTGGTGGCTTAGGTTTTGATTCAAACAGCCGTGGATCTGAAATGGTTCGCAGGCTAAATAAAAGGGGCGTCGGTGTATTCCTTTTGGTTGGACGTTTTTTCAAGGTGACCGTCAGTTGGTACATCAAAGTGGTCAAACAGAAATGGTCAGTGTTTGTTTGGAATAGAAATGCACTACATTAACGTACATTGAGGTGCGGCAGTTTGAGTCGTGGGTGGAAATCCAAGGCAGCATGATTGATCTCGCTGTGTCTGGATGGATAGCGTGCCCCCAAACGTAGCAGTTATCATTCTCCTCAAAGCGTGTTGAGCTGTCCAATGACACTGACAGCGGTTAGTATGTGCTAATCTTCACCCACCCAGCCTGGTAACATCATAGTATAGGGGAGAGCTAGTTAGTGGGTGGGAATTGTCTAATGACAAAATGTATGTATGTGTGTATGGCATGGGGTTGTTGGCTTTTTAACCAGTTTATTTTGCTATGAATTCTCATATACAGTTGCCATTTTGAAAATAAGACTATATGATGACAGTGTAGAAATGCATATTGAAAAACCTTCAAAATGACAACTAAATTAAAAATAAAAAAATGAACAAAAAATTTCTAATGCAATTCAATAAAACCAGAATTTGTCCAAGCAATAAACAGCAGCAGCTGTGTTCAAATGATGCATAAAAGTAAAAAAAAAAAAAAATTCCTTGACCAGCTCAGACGGCCAGTGGACGACTATGCCCTCCCCCTTCGCCCCCAAACCCCAATTTTTAAAAAAGTGTATTTTAAATATAACAAAGTATATCTAATGTTATTATTTTGTTATTGCCAATAAAATTATATACAATATAAATGTTTTGACAGTTTACATCATCATGACAGCCGTATTCAAAGATTTGGCCACTCAAAATTATTTCATATTATCTAAATATCTAAATATATAATTACCGCTTCATATCTATACTACTTGTTCACTACCTGTTTTAATATACAATTACTGTTTATTAGATTTTGGGTTTAACATATTGGGGACAACAGGACAAAACATGGCCTGTGCCATTATGACGACATATTTAATATGTTTTTTATTAATGATGATGTAAAACGGTGTATGTAAAAAACACCTGTGCACTAAAATGTTTAGGAAATTGCCATATTTAAGTGTATTGTCTGTAAGTGAAGCGCTAATTAATTTTGCCCCAGAAAATCAATAAAACGTGTTATTTGACCCGGGGTGTTCAAACCTCTACATTCAACTGTGCAGCATTTTATTCTTGACATAAGCGCAGGATTGCTAATGTCTCAGGGACTGAGGGCAAAATGCTAATGCTGAAATGTTGTTCTTTGATGCTTCAGGAGACCTAACAATGAGCCTCCGAAAATCATTAGATGAAACAGCAGAGCAAATGAAGACTGGCCTAGATAAAAATGATCATAGTTATTTACAGCATTAAAACTAAGGCGGCTGGTAAATAGCTGGGAACCTGTTTGTAGTTGAGCTGCAGAGCATGAGAGTTATTGTCTTGGTAAATCTGAGCACAATGCATGACTTTACTGAGACCTCTGAGAAACGTCTGATCTCATTGCTGTCTAGGAAACATTTCTGGGATATTAAACAGATCTCTTCTTTTCCCACCTTGGGCATGTATGAACAGTGAAGCAAATATGCATGTGTAAAGCTGTAAACTCTCCCTCTAATAACTGCCTGACAATTCTAACCATTCTGAAGGATTTCTATTCATTTGCTCACTGGAAAGAATGTCTAGAGACATGATGAACAGATGCATTCTTTTTTTTTACTCTCAGTCTGTATTCACATCATCCTCCACATTTACTTTCACACATTATCTCTCTTTCTCTCAGTACCCTGAGGTGCTGAATGAGCATATGCCACAGTCGAGTCTGAATTCACACAAGTCTGAATTCATTCAGTTCCACAGCCTGATCCCTCACTCCTTTTTTCCTTACTTTGTCACTCACGCTATCTCTTTCTCTCCCTGTCTCATGTGTAAACTCTTCCATGAACAATCTCTGCTACAACAATTACAACCAGCTAGTGGAGGGTTCCACATGTGTAGTGCATGATAATTTCAGTTCTGGCCTTAAGATTTTAATTTCGGAATTTTTAATCTGTATACTCATCGCCATAATGGCACCCAGCAGGAAGTAACCGCCTGGTATAAACTTGGTGGGTAGGTTTGACATCCTGAGACATGCCAATGATTCGAGTTTAACACTCAGCCACACATATGACTTGAGCAAGAATGTGCCTTATCACTGTACCTAACTGACCCAACAGCCAAGACTGCAATGGTGTTGTGCCAGACAGTCATAGAGCGACTCAGAATGGCAGTCGGGTCATCTTCAGTGATAAGTCCCACTTTTGTCTTGGTGGAGATGACCAATGAAGCCGTGTGCGGAGGCACCGTGGTCAGTGCCAAGATGAACGGTTTGTTGTCACATGTCACATGGCCAGAAAGCTTGATGTCACTCCACCTCAACCCCTACCGCAGGAACTGTGTGAGAATAATCTGCATTAGATGGATTATCACAGGACGCAACTCCATGCCGAGATGTCTGCCAGGTTATGTTAGTAAACATGGCGGCCCGATGCCATACTGACAGCCACTACCTCTGTATGTGTAGCTCAATAAATATTATCTCTGATAATATCTTATCAGCCTAAATATGTCATTTATTGTTCCTGGTGACCTTTATCTCGAATTTCCCTCTGGGATCAATAAAGTATCGATCTATCGATCTATCTATCTATCGATCTATCTATCTATCTATCTATCTATCTATCTATCTTCCCAACAGCACCGCACACTTTCTTCTGGGTGCAACTATTCTTTTGAGAAATTCTCACAGATCAAATCGTGAAACACCGTTTAAAGTGTTATTGCAGTCTTTCTAAGAGCTGCCGTAAAGGGAAGCCAATCAGAACTTTACTATATCTATATCTTTACTGAAAGTCATTGTCTTTGGCAATCATCACCTTATTAATCATTCGCCTAGCAATAATATAAATGTATATATCGTCGCTGTCCAAAGAAAAACAGGTATCTCCAAAATGACAACTTTACAGGAGAAGCCAAAAACCTCGTTTCATTTGAATAGAAGTCAATGGAACCAGATGTTTTGGGCCATTTCTGTTGGTCTAATCTTCATGAAATTTACACACAGTGTAAAGAGCAGCTCATGTGATCAAATGAGTCATAAAAGTAAAAATAAACAAAAATGGAGATACATGTTTTTCTTTGGACAGCGACAGCATACGAAAATAAAAAGTATATATATATTTTTTCTTTTAGGAAAATTATGTTTTTTTAAGTATCATATCATCCTTTTATGAGATCCGATCATGCCTTCCTGTTATAGTCTGAGCATCAGTGCACTCAAAAGGCCTCTAATGGGGCTAAATGGACACAATGGGTACTGCTATTTTCCCATAACCTCTTTGGTTTATCATTGGTTCATCATATTGGTTTATTTTCCTTTCTGTATTTGTATTGTTTGTTGTAATTATCATTGTTGTTATTATTATATTTATCCATAAATTAATTACTTCTTTTTTGCATGTTTTGATATTATTAACATGTTTTATCCCATGCCTTGGTTTAAATTGCATTGCATACATATTCCTTTATTATGCGCTATTAAAACAGATAAAGAAAAGTTGGAAATGTTCACATAAAAATGAATTATGACTGGTATAGGTGGACTATAAGTGGTATATGATGTAAGTGGTGAAAACGGAAATACAAGGAAAGTGTGAGTATGGGTCATTTAAGGCTGCTCACTGTCTGTGTCGATATGTCAAGCAGGATTCTGATCACACATTCAGGACTTGTTGTCTATCCTGGAATGCCAAATGAGCATCAGGTCCACAGAGGAATGACATATTGAACCCGTACAAACAGAATACACGAGTGAGGGAGAGTGTGCATACTCAAGATGTCAAAAGTGTTTCTTAGAACGACTCTATAGAAGAACAAAAAACAGCTTTCCAAGGGGAGTTTCAGTTCTGTAAATGACAGCTAGGACGTTAAGACCCTTGTAGATATAATAATAAAAGCTCTATATGAATAAAAGCATTCCTAGAACCAGTGAGGGTTGTTTTTAGGGTGAGAGTTATATGATGCAGAACAAGCCACTCTGACAGTATCCCCCCCATCCATAACACACAGCATTGTCACACAGCCGTCTGGACATTTCATCTTCTAGTCTTACTCTTATCTCTTACTGATTACCTAAGCCCACCAGAGAAGATAACAGGCACTTGTGACTGAAATGTGCCTAATAGTGTGTAATACCTCCACAAGCATGAATAACAGTCGTGATTTGATTTAGCATGGACGGGACAATTTTTTTGGATGTGGGCCACATTGGTGTTCAGACACTCTTGCATCAAAGAATTGCACTGTTGGGCCAGATTTGGTGGATGCCTTCCCTGCAGAGTTTCCTTTAGATTGGGATTTTAGCCACTGCTTGTAGACCGTATGACTGTACGCTTCCATACACCTGTAGATTCAGTTACTTCCTTTACACTATGGTCTTTGGCACGCCCAAATACAGTCACTCAGTAGCCAATCAGTAACAGCTGCTTTGGAGCCATCATCCACACATGGAACGAGACACTCACAGCACTGTACCACCTCTTCTCAATCTATGAATCCCATTACTAACAACCCCAGGTATTTATAGCCCCATCATTCTTGTGTAGAGCCATCTGCCGGAGCCTGCAGGAGATTATATGCTGTACTGAGATGAACAATAACAAATTAATAAATGTTTTTGTCTGAAACATGACAACCATGACAGTCAATATGCTACAAACCATTTGTAACATTATTAAATTACTTCCTGTTAACATTTCACTGGCCACCATTCGGAAATCTCCGCATCCTCCTCAACTGTTTTTTTAATATCCTGGTTTTCTGTTGCCTTGGCTGCTGTTGTCCATCTTCACATCATTTATATATCACAACTATGAAAACAGTAAAAGCATTAACTCTGTGGAGGGCTGTCCGTCTGTCTGTTGTGTTATCCAGCACCACATCATCATGCTACATCTCACAATATCTCGAGGCTAAAGTTAGCTTTCTACTGGAATTTCCATTCCACCTTAAATAATGCTACATGCTACTGCCCAAACTAGTGTCTGGATGGAGATGATTCGTTATTTAAGGTGGAAAAATGTTTTTGATCTCTATACATTATACAGGACACAATCAGCAAACTGAGGCTGTAGCACTTGAGTTGAGATCTTGTATTATTACTTGGCTACTACCGTTAACATTATAGTTAGTTTGAGTGTCCTTGTGCTTTTATATGCAAGTTTATTCATAAGCTCATTTTAGTCCCAACCCAAAAGTTTGTTCCATGCATTTTAGTCTGTATGCTTTTTGAAAGTAGCACAATGAGGGGAAGCCAATCATAACTTATGACTATAATATAAAAACATATCTTTTTTTTCCTTTTGAGAAAATGAAGTTTTCTCTATGGACACAATCAGCAAACTGGGGCCATAAAGCTTGGGGTGGGGGCCGCCGGTGTAACCCATGCACTGATATATATATATAACCATATATAAATATTCATATGGATATTACTGTGAAATGTTCTGGGTGCTCTTGTGCTTTTATGCCCAGTTTATTTTCATTAGATCACAGTAACCGGCCCATTAGGAATTCTCCCGACTCTCCTGATTACCTATTCCGGGGGTTGTCTACTACCATATGTATAAGCCAAGAAGCAGATAGATACCTTGTGAGTGGGTGTGTGGGGGTGGAGCATAAGGGCTTGGTCTTTGTCGTAGAGTTGGTGAGAGAGGAGAAGAGGTGGATTATTGGGCACTAGTGACCCCCTTGAAGCTGAGGTGAATTATTCATTAAGAGTCAAGTGTTTCTTGTGAAATTACCTCCCTCCCCATTCCGTCTCCGGCCACAGTGCGGAATAATTAGTTATAAGGGCACAGCCGCTCGTCTGATTTTAATCATGTAACAGAAGGAGAATTCTCACAGCGTGAACATATTAGATCTGTACGCCGGGTAGGTGGTGTGAGAGTCGGGGGGGGAGAGGGAGAGAGAGAGAAAGAGAGAGAGAGAGAGAAAAGAAATAAAAGCACTAGTGAACAGTTAGCAATCTGAGTGGGAACTGGGGCCTTTAATTAAAAATTGATGTCATATTAGAGATGGAGATTTCGAGATTTCAATCCAACAGCCAGAGGAAACACAAATGCACAGAGAGCTCTTATTAAGAAAGAAAGAGAGAGAAAAGAGGAAGAAAGAGTGAGGTCAAGAGAAAAGGGGGGGAATGAGATGGAAGAGAGAACAGAAAAGGACTCCCAGGGAAAAGGAGAAAAAGATACATGCCGCGTCCGCCGCTGCTCCTCCCTCAATTATACAGAGTGATTTAGAAAATGAAAATTTAATCTCCTATGTATTGTTTTCTGAGTTAATATTCAAACTTAATTTGACACTCAAGTTAACCTCAGCGTCTCAGCGGGACCCTGAGTGTGTATGTGTGTGTGTGTGTAGTGAAGATGTTATGATTAAAATGGCTGATTGAAAGACGCACTGATGAACCACTGTAATAAAGAAGTACCTGCCAAGAACCATGCCTAGCAAAAGTGGTTCCGTATAGAGCACTGAGAACGAGACAACAACAGTACAACACAACAGTAGTAGCAACAGCAGACCCCCTCGTTACTGCTTTACAGTACAGCACAAACACCACTGTATCTTTTATTCATTTATTTTCTAGGCCAAACAGTCACTAAATACAAGTTATCCATTTTTCAGGAGATATTTCTTTAGATATTAGACCCACTTGCATAAATCAAGTGGAAAAAAAACAGATTTAAAAATGTCACATATAAAACAGCAGGCTCTTATAAGTGAGGGAAAAATCCAGCACCGCTCTTGCTTGAGAAAACAAACAACTCTGTGCTATGGGTCTAAAAGGATGTGTAGCTGTCAAGAAGCCATCAGTGAGAAAAGCGAGAAAAAAAAAAACAGAAAAAGGAAGAATATTTGAAAATCATACAAATAATTCACTGGTGTTCTCAAAACAATTGACGGACCACCCCACAGTCCAAACCTCAACATCACTGGTTATGTTTGGGATCACTGTGTGAACGACAAACAGAAAATCAACCAACTTCTATGGCTAAAATTTGAGGCTCTGAAAAGTATCCCTGCAGGTTTCCATTCAAAACTGAAAGCAAGTCTTCCAAAAAGAATGATAGCTCTAATGATGGTAAACAGAAGACACACTAAATGCTGCTAAAGCTGATATATTTGTTTTTTATGTTGCTTTTGTAACTTTCTGGTTAATACAGTATGTGCTACCCATTTCTCCTGACACTGAAAAAATAAGTCTATATTTATAATTTCATTTTTGACTGTAAATTACTTAAATGAAGGGTACTAAATATAGATGCTATATGCAATCGTTTTCTAAACTGTAAAAATCATGTACAACATGTTCTCCATCATGGAAAACAATCATTAAACCATTTTCAGCCAAGCTTAGACCACACAAGTTTTACATTAAAATTAGTCCTGTAATTTTCAGGCTCTAGTCTAGCTTTTGGAGCAACTGCAGTGCAAAATTGGGACGTACTAAGTGGTTAAGTAATGCAATAGTTCTTTATAATAAAACTACTATAACTCAATTTAACTTTATTTTCTTCTTGACTTTTATAGTAATTGCAAATTGCCCACTGAGGGAGCCAAACTGTACACGACAATAACAACACCATCAATAAAATAAAGCATTTAAAGGGAGGGGGACACTGGTAAAAACAACAATAACAGCATCAATGACAATAAGAAGGTGAAGGAAAACTGAGAAAAAAAAAAGTTTAAACTGGGGTTTGAAAAAATGAGGGATCTGCACCATTAGTCACCAGTCTAAAAAGTCCAGAGAACCCCATCAGTGACCAGTCTAAAGAATGTAAAGCATCTGCCCACTAAGTAGTCAAGAGTCCATGGCTAGATGATAAAGTGGAGGTGCAGTTGTAGGGGTTTCGAAGTTCAGTTAAATGTGGTGGAGTTGGAACATGTAGGGCTTGGGACATGTAGTGTTTAATATACAGTGAGACATAAAGTGAGCATTACTGATGAACGGTAGAGTATTGGTAAAGACTAGTCTTGTATACTCTGTGGAGGAAGTAAGGTTTTGCCAGAAATGCCAGTAAAGAGAGATTTACAGTTGGGAGGAAATGTTCCATTCATGTTTTCAGCAGGAAGTTTTCTTTTGGTTTCCAGAATGTTCTTTCTAAAGGTTGGAGACCATTCTGTCATCTCAGGTCTCAGTAAGATACATAAAACATTTTGCGAATGTTGAGCTGAGAATAAATTGTTCATGTGACAATCTGTGGTCCTGACAGCACCCCTGAAACATCCTCTGAACGTGGTGGTTAAAATGTTACGTCATAGTTAACAGTGAACCTTATCAGAACTTTACTTATTATAAACATCTTTAAACGTTTTTTCAACTTGTTTGCCAGCATTCTCGGAACATTCCCTGCTAGCTGGGAAGATCTGCTTTTTAGCATTCCTGATGGTTTAGTTACCAGTCTTCAGACAGCATAAAGGGCAGCTGACATTCTGAACCATGTAAAAACACAAGCGAAAACAGAAACACTGACTCACGAGACTCCAATGGCAATTTACTGCTTTCCAAATCCACCGACACGCTTACAATCTCAGCTGGCATTTGAGAACCTGTGAGATGCTGGAGGCTTAATAAACAGATCACCTTCGCAAGCATGTGGACTCCTGGGAAGATGTGAGGGTTTGACAGCACAGTGACCACCAACACATGATCATATGAGTGGCTCTATTCCCTAAAGCAAGCCTGTATGGCAAGCCTATATATTCCTGTGCAACTTTGGGTCAGTGCATCTAGTGGTGTCATCCTGAGGCAATCAAAACCTCAAGAACAAGATAAAAACATGGTCTTCACAAACAGCTCTACTATAGCATTCCCATTTACGGTGGAGACCAGCTTCATGTATTTAACGTCCCTGTTCTGAGAACAAGTGTCTCCAAAAGGGTAACTTTACAGGAGAGGACAAAAATATTTCAAGCAATTTAGAATTTTTATTGATCCAATTATCATGAAATGTGCACAGAATTTAAGAACAGCTGCTGAGCTCATATTAGGCAGAGTAATAAAAATAGCACAAACGGGACTGATAAAAAAAGGTTACCAGAGTCGATAAACAGCAAATGAATAAAATAAGAAACTGTAATACTTGCCAACAGCTTCTCCAGTGGCAGAAAGTGGCAGCACAGTTGGTTCTCCCATTGTTTTTAACTTATATCACTTCCTCTGTTTGCTGCTACATGTGGTTTCTTGCCACGACTGGGTGGCAGCATCACTGGCCAAGAACTCCAGCCATCTCTGTGTGTAGTTTTTCTTTCATCGATGTGATCTAGCTGTGCCTTCATCGTAATTGACAAGAGGATAGGATATGATGGGGTTGGTGTAGCTCAACAGATAATACCACTAACCGCCAGGGCGCCACCACCACATGTAGGAGACTGGGGTTTGAATCCCAGTCTGGGTGACTATGCTGAGCTACACCAATAAGAGTCCTTGGGCAAGACTCCTAACACTACACTGGCCTACCAGATATATGAATACCCTTCTAAGTTGCTCTGGATAAGAGCGTCAGCTAAATACCGTAAATGTAATGTAAATGATGAAAAATTGATGAAAGTTGGTCTACCGTGACTCTACAGTGCCTCACCATCTCTTTTAGAGGTACAGAGTGGTTTTATGAGGCAGGACAGGCCAGGGCTAACGAATTAGCATGCTACCTTCAGTAGAAGCCTCTGCAACACAACACACAAATGTCTTTGACATGCCGTCTCCACTTTCTTTTTTCTTTTGAGAAGGATTTTAGATGTTTAAACTAAAAGTCTAACAAAGTGTAGCCGAGATGTGTGAAGAACCAAGTTTAAAAGAACCTCCAAGCAATAAAAAAAAAGGTTCTAGACTAGGCCTGTCAAAAGTTAGCCAGTTAGGAGGTTTGATTTTGACAGCCAAAAAATGACCCCAACAAGGGGAAACCTGAGAACAAACATAAAAAAAAAAAAACTACAAGTTACAAGTTAGCATTAATGCTCGCTTTGTCTCACAGTCTATTACACGCCCACTATTCATATATACATACATATAGTCCTACATGGTTCAGCCCCACCCCTTTTCTGAGTGATTTAAAATGGACCTGCGTTACAGGTGTGGGCTAATGCAGCATTAGGAGTCCATGGACAAGACTCCTAATGCTGCGTTAGCCCACACCTGTAACGCAGGTCCATTTTAAATCACTCAGAATAAGAGCATTCACCAAACGTACAAAGCTAATGGCCTAAAAGCCCCGGTTAGTGAGGTTAGTTTGGCATATCTAATGTCCAGATGATCAGAATCCAGGTGGCGGGGATCATAGGGATTAGGAAGCTCGGTTAAAAGAGGTGAGGCTGAACCATGTAGGACTATATGTATGTATATATGAATAGCAGGCATGTAATAGACTGTGAGACAAAGCTAGCATTAATTCTAACTTGATAAATATAATTACCACACTCCATTTACATCTCCCCAAAGAAGACCTAGCATCTAAATGAGATATGAAGCATTACTCTAACAAAGGTAGTATGGAGAGTAATTTGGGTAAACAGTGTTGCGTATAAAGATGATGAACTTTACACTATGAAATTTGGAGCACGGTCTCAGAAGTGATCATTAGTCAACCTACATTGATGTCACAGGAAGACACTCTCTTCCCAGTTCTGGATTGTAACAGATCCTCTAATGGCTCATACACACTGGGGGAAATTGAGAACATGTCTCTTGTTTAGTGTTGTGAAAAAGCTGAAATACAGGAGCTTCAGCTTGTGGGAGTGTAAGTGTTCAGTAGCAGGCAGTTGCTGTCCCTTTAAGGGGCTTACAACGTTGCTCCTGTCTTTTTGTGAATCTGGTCAGGGTGAAAGTGTCTATCTGTCTTTTTAAATGGCTGTTTATTGCCTGGGGAGCTGACAGCGCTGCATTGGTCGTCTCTGCTTCCCACCCTCCATCTCGCTCTCCTCATTTTTCTCCTTCTCCCCATATATCCCCCCTCTCTGTTTTCCACTCGTCTCCCTCATTCCTGCTCATTTCCTGTCTTTCTCTAGACACGCTCGCTCTCACTTTCTCTCTCTCTCTCACGCCATCCCTTGCCTGGAGATGCACCTAAAGCCGGCGCTCACTAACGCTCAATGAGTCACAATTACCACGACAGTATCACAGCCCCCGGACCCCCAGAGAGAAAGGACTCCCCCTCCCTTTACTCAGTATCTAGCCCCTTTGACTCACATTGACGCACAACAGACAAGCCAAACTTAAACACATTCCTGTGCAGTGCAGTCCAGCCCCCCGCCTCGTTTCAGACCTGATCACATACAAGTTCACTGTAATTACCCAGTTAGCACAACATATTAACACAATACATCATTAACACTACTGATTATATGGTGTTAATTTACGCTGGAGTTTTTTTTTTTTTTACATAACCTGCGCAATAGTTCAGGCTGAAGCCCAGCTTTTTAACCTGGTTAATGTAAAAAATATTTTAGCCCATGCCAATTTGGGCCATGAAACATCTGCTGCGTGCAAAGAGCAGCTTGTATTTTCAGACAAAGCCAAGAACGAAAAAGAGGAAAGGAGATACTGTCAGCAACTACAAACGTTATTCGACTCACACCAAGCTAAAAGTCAAAGGGTTTTTATTCAACAACTGGATAATCAGATTCAGCAGCAACATGACGGCACTCATTACCATGGGGCGAGGCTGAGGAATAAACAGAGACAGGCAGGGGTCGAGAACCGGAAAGTCAGAATGAACCAGGAAACAGAACCAGAGGATCATCGATAAAAAAAAACGAAGGAAGTCAAAACCAGAGATAAACAAACCAGCGACCCAATTCAAAGAGGAGAACCCAAAAAAGAGGGAGTCCGATAAAGAGGAGTCAAAACCTGAGAGAACATGCAGAGAAGTACTGGCGAGAAACACTCGGTACGCAAACAGACTTGGCAGTGAGGGTCTGTAAGGGGTTTGAATGCAGTGAGGGGAATAAGGTGTGTGTAATTTAGAATTCTGGAGAGTTGGGCCTTCGTTTACATTTATAGGTACTGAGATAGATACTAGCCTTAAAGTGAACCACCTCGTGGAGAAGATGGGTGCCTACATACCTTTTGTGTGAAGGTGCATAGACAGTTTTGAGTTATTATTATTATTTTTTTTACTCTGCTTTTCTATCATCATTGTCAAAGGTGCCAAGAACTGGTAAATATCTAATGGTCAGTTCACTGAACAATTTAGACACCTTGTTTGTTTAAGGTAAAGCAATTTCAGGCTTCTGCAGACAGCTTTGCATTAGGATGATGGGGCTACAAATACATGTGGGGTGAGTGACGGGATTGATAGATTGAGAAGAGGTGCTACAGTGCACTGAATGCCTTGTTCCATGTGTGGATGATGGCTCCAAACCAGATGATAATGACTGGCTAAAAAGGAGTGACTGCATTCGGGCGTGGCCAAAGACCATAGTGTGAAGGAAGTAGCTGAATCTGCAGGTGTATGGAAGCGTACGGTCATACGGGTAGTCATATAATCCATACAGCAGTCTATAATCCATAAACTAGTCCCAGTCTCTAATCTACAATCTCCTCAGAACTGCACGTTACATATGATTAATAATCAATAACAAATGACATGAGTATTAAATACCTATATTTATGAGGCTGTTATGTGGAAGTTGGACTGTGGGAAAAGCCAGCCTCAGGGTTAATCAATTTCACAGATCAGCATGTGTCAGCGATTGTTCTGACTGAACAATAGTCCTTGTTTTTCAGCATGTGGACACAGTTTTGAGTAAACTGCCATATCTCAGATCCTTTGCTGCTTGCGCCTTAGTGCCCCTCTCGTTCTGCACCATTGGCTTCCAATTCCATAAAGCCATGTGTCGTTCATTACTGCTTCACCTGTGTTCACGCTGCTGTGGCCTATTGAACGCAGCATTTCACTGCTTTTATTCTGCTCTCCATAATGCAGTCTGCAGAGGTTTTACCTGCCCTGCTGCCACTCTGTTCGGCATTACAAAGCCCGTTGCGGCCCCATTACACCTCACACGCCTCTGCTCAACTCCATTTAAGCTCACGCACATCCCTTCATTCAATTGTCCCACCTTTTCTCTTCTTATCCCTGCCTCCACCCTTTAACACAACCTTCCGCTCCGTGACTCAACTCGTTTTTTTCCCCTCCTCGTTTGCTCTTTCTCTCCTCTCCGTAGCTATTTGCCATCTGGTGCCTGAAGCCGAATTCTTGTCCTCTTTTGTTTTATCACCCCGGTAATCAGCCATTAAAACCGCCTCTACAGGCGGACACTCAGCCGCTGCCGGCACTGTCAGAGCTCTATGACTTTAACATCCTCCATTCATTCTCCTGTTTCTCAGCTGACTTTTCTTCCGCTCATAACCGACTCGAGCAGTGTCGGTCCTTCACTCAGCTGGTTTGTACCATTATTGCACAATACAGTGTCTTTCTTGAGGAACTGGCTCTTAGTTTGCGGTTTGAATGATAAACAGGGTGTCCGTCTGGTCAAGATAAAGCCCTCGTTTGGCAGGTTTAAGGTTCTCCACAAGGGGGCGCTATTAGCCATCAGTTTAATCCATGCATTTATTCATTTATTCTCACCTTCATCCCTTCGGAAGAGGAATCTATAGTGTTAGACCAACAGTATTGTATATGCCACCAGAACTTCCATAGCATAATAAGAAATCCTTGCACTACAAAAACAACACCAGGGATGTGAAACTCTCTACAAACTTAACACTGTTTAGAAATCATCATCATTAGCACAAAACTCAGAGGTGTTTACAATCCTTCCTCCCCCAGCTCTCAAAGCTGTGAAACATGTCAGCATACAGTAACATGGAAATTCTATATATGAAACTGCTGAAAAATACAGGTGCATAATATAGGTTCTCTAGGTACTTGTCTTAAGTTACTGTTCTTGCTTAATCAAGCATGTTGGGGGATACAACTGTGCAGCTGTGGCACCTATAATAAACTGTGTTTGTATAACATGTTAACCTCAGCAATGAAATGAAAAAAACTATGGTGCAAATTTTCTCAGTTTTAAAAAATAATTATGAGAGTCAACATGTCCATGTAGAGACGTGTGCAGACATTTTGGTGCCCCTGGTCAAATGAGCAAATGACCAATGAGTTACGTTGATTTTCTAAGTGAAAGTAAAAGAAGACGTCCTCTACACCTAAATATGATATACTGGAAAATGTGTCCTCTGCATTTTATATTTTATGCAAGTTAAACTAAGTTTTTTCCTCGTAAACAAATAAATAAAATAAAACTTTTTTTTTTCCATTGGTCTATTTACAAGGGGTGTTTAAGCATTTTGACACAACTACATGCATTTATCCAAACCAGATAAAAGTGTTTCTTTAAGGTGACAGTACCTTCAGGCACAAGGATAATCAGGCTATAAATACCTGCTGGGTGTTTAACAGGGATCATAGGTTAAGAAGTGGTACAGTGCAGTGAATGTCTGTGTGGAAAATCAGTCCAGAGCAGATTTGAATTTGAAGTTTGGAGGTGTATGGAAGCGTACGATCATATGGGTCTACTAACAGTGGCAAATCCCAGACTACGGGACACTCTCCTCAGAATAAATTGTGGCAGGGAAGGCATCCACCAAATCGGAACCAACTACGCAATTCTCTGGTGCAAGACTGGCTGAATACGGATGTAGCCTAGATCCAGAGACTTGTGCACACTTGTGTCTGCACGTTTGCACTTTGTTCTCTTTTGTTCCATGTTTTACCTTGTTCCTTATGGAACGTAATTCCACTCCACTGTGTACTTGTACATGGATGGAATGACAATGAAAGCCTCTTGTCTTAACTTGAGCTTGAGCATGATGTGCTTGTAGATTTTAGATTTAAATCCCTTGAGTAGAGAAATTTAGTCTCTGCATTTAACCCATCCGTGAAGTGAAACACCCACAAACACACTCACTAGTGAACACACACACTAGGGGGCAGTGAGCACACTTACCCGGAGCGGTGGGCGCCTGGGGAGCAGTTGGTGGTTAGGTGCCTTGCTCAAGGGCACCTCAGTCGTTACTGTCAGTTCAGGGAATCGAACCGGCGACCCTCCGGTCACAAGGCTGGTTCCCTAACCTCCAGCCCACGACTGCCCACTTATTACACACTACGAGGTACGTTTCAGTCACAGGTGACTCTCTTTCTGGTGAGTTTATTTAGGAATATCAGTTGCGTATATAGTTTGGAAAAGGAGAGGAAACCCCTGACTTATGGCCACCGGATTCTATTTCCTATTACTGACGGGATCTAACTACTCAAAAGCTGTGAAAGTGACAGGGTCCATGAGACAAGTTTCAAATTTAAGTTATATGGTTTCACTGATGTTAGATTAAACCATCAGAATTAATAATGGCCACTAAAGAATTGAGCCTTCATACTAGTCACATACTACTGCCACCTCCCTGAGCTAGCTAGCATCCTCTCCACCGTGTGAGCTGTAATCCACACATGCACAGATGGATTTAAGGGGCACAAGTGTTGCGAGGTCTAGACAGCAGCAATACCCTCAATCCTGTCCCGATGCCTCCGGCTATGTTCTCCCCTGGCCTCCGCCGAGCACATTACTCAGCCTGCCAAACCTGAGATCGCATTACTGCACCTGGCAAGATGATCCTGCTGATGCAAGTCCTCCTCTCAGAGACATAAGGGGATGACCATAAGCTAAACATGACCTTTATAGCTGCCTAGCCTATGATTCGATTGATGAAATGATTTGTTAAGACATGAGGCGCATGCAAATGTGCTTTGAAAAACACTCCCGGAGCTCGGGACTGGTCAAGGCATTCAAAGCAGCACATATTTTCCCTTACTGTAAAAATACACTGTAAAAAATAATCCAAAAAGAGATTAAATTATAGCCTGGTATATAATTGTTTCAGAATTCTTCACTTCATATATGAAACATTCCATAATTTTACAGATATATTTGTGAAGCATCCTAAAAATTCCCTTGAACTGAAGAGGAAAACCTACTGTATTCTTTACCAGTACAATTAGTGATTATAGAGATAATTAGTGATGTTTGGAGTTTATGAGATATCCTGTCAAGCAAGATTGCTTACTGAGAGTTCCAGTTACGTGTACTAAATGTATGGGTGCATTTCAACACATCATGGTGGGCAAAAGTAGTAAATGTATCTGAATCTATACTTTAATCTATACTGTAATACCTCTTAAATTTAAGAAGAGATTTAATGAACAGTAAAGAAATTATGAGGTAATTAAGATGCGCTAAAATCTTTAACGACAAAAGAACTTCAGGCTACTTTGGGTAAAGAACTAACCCACAGCTCTGCGAACATTTTCTCTCTGAACTCAATGTGATGCATGCTGTGATGAAAAAGGCGTGTTACAGCGCTGGAGGCTTTAAATATTCAAAAATATAACATACCATAAATACAAACTCCACCCCGAATCAATCACTCATAGATCTTCACTACACTTAGATCAGTACTACTTTATTTTAGTAGCTGCAGTGAAACATTCTGGTGTCTACATCCTAGATCCCCGTCCGTTCTTGCACCCTGTATTACAGATCATACAGAATCATAAACCAAATGAGCAAATCGTTAGAAACGTCTGAAAAGACTGAATGAAAACAGAATGAAAACACTTTCTGCACAACGCTAACTGGAAAGATTATAAGCATCTACTGTCTGTTAGCTACATTAGTCCTGTAGCTTGTAGTCTCAATGCAACTTCAGATGCCAAACATCTCTTAACATCATGTGGAGAAAGAAATTATGTAAACTAGATTTCTGAGTCAAGCCATCATCATCATCTTTACGGTCATAATAGTCATCTAGAAAGTCATGGGGCGAGCTTTGGTTTGAGGTGTCTGCTACACAGCCTGTGCTCTAGAAAACAGTATTAGGTCAGTTTTTGTGACTCCCTTCTGATTTCGTATCTACGCTACTGTTTATTTCATTCGTAGCAAATATTTTAAGGTGTGGGCCAGGAAAGTTTAACACTTCAGAACGTCAGAAAACAAATGCCAGACAGCATCCTTCATTTCAAACAGAATCAGATCAAATCCATTTGGTTCAACATATTAAACTTTTAGTGTCTATTAATAAAGCACCAAAATACAAAATGGATGAGTTAGAAATAAGAGTAAAATGCTCATTCATTAGGCATTTATTACAGTATTAATGACAAGTCAGGAGTTTGGAGCTGGGAGCATCTTTTTCTGGAGGATGGCAGCCAGTCCTTCTGGCTTCAGAATGCCTGTCTCTATGTAATGAATGGTTTGGATCCTATTGCGTGTGCGCGCACACACACATGCACACACACACACACACAGGAATTATACCAGGAGCTAGGAAAGGTTTGAATGCACAGCCTTTAATGATCCCCATAATAATAACTACATAACATATATTTCAGCATCAGTGACGGGCCTTATCCCTGTACCTGACTGATCCAACAGCCATAACTGTGGACATTAAAGCAGTGACCCTCCATGAGTCATCCTGTTAGTCCCAGCACCATTGGCAGACGACTGAACGACTACATGCACACAGATCGTTACAACGACTGTCCTTAACACCACGTCAAAGACTGCAATGGTGTCGTGTCTGTCATGGAGTGTCTCAGAATGGCAGCAGGTCATCTTTAGAGACGAGCCTCACATTTGTCTCGGTGGAAATGACCAATGAATCTGTGTGTGGAGGCACCGTGGTCAGTGCCAAGATGAACAGTTTGTTGTCATGTATCCTACGTCCAGAAGACCTGGTGTCACACCACCTCCATTCCTACTGCACAATCTGCAGAAACTGTGTGAGAATATTCAATCTGCATGGGATGGATTATCACAGGACACCATTAGGAACCTCTACAACTCCATGACAGGACAAAACACGGTGACTCAATACCATACTGAGAGACACTACTTCTGTATGTGTAGCTCAATAAATATTACCCATATCAGTCTAAAGTTGTCATCATTTATTGCCCATGGTAAGTTTTATCAACCGTCCCAATAACATTGCAATCCCACACTTCCTTAGTGGTGCGACTATTTTATGCTGATGAGTGTAAACAGTAAATACCAAAAAATAAATAAATAAATAAATAAAAAAGAAAGGGCCATATTCTTATACTCAATGTTTTTAATGATTTATGTGCTTTTAGGAACCAAAAGTCATAATTTATTCAGCTTTTTCCAACCTCTCTTCATGTATGTAAAGCAAACAATTAAACTTACTGTTTCCCTTTGGTGCCTTTCAGGTTAACTCTGTATTATAAAACATTACTAGAAACTTCAGCTTCAAATTAGATCACTAAAACTTCAACAGCAGTAGGAGGGGCTAAACGGCTGACAAAGTTGTTAATGACATCACACAAACACTGATTTCAAAATGGGCTTTTTGCTGTTTCATTTCTATAGGTATAGACTCTGGAGTGAATGGAAAGTTTACATTACAGCATAGGCTAACTGAATACTAGGTCTAGAGCTGAAAGCAGATAAATGTAATCTAGTAGTGGTATTGTGGTGAGATGTGTTAAATGCTGTGTTGACTCTATAGGCACTTAAGTATTCACAGGAGGTGCTCTGCTTAGCATAGAAATTGTGGTCTTCATTAAAAATGATTGTAAATGTGTTTCGGCGTAGCAACATCAAAGACATTTACTGAAAATATCTGCAATTTCTGACACTAAGGATGTCTACTTCCCCCTTTCTGGACATTGACTCTGATTATTGAGAGGATTTAATCAGCTCTCTCTCATCAGCTCTTCTTACAGCTCCTGCAGTTTGGGCTGCATATGAACACACAGTGGAAGCTGAGTGATGTATCTCTCTCTCTCTCTCTCTGTATGCAGTCATGGCTACAGCTGTTTTGATTCATTATATCAGTGGAGTTATTGATTACAGCTGCCCAACATGGTCTGTAAGGGTTCCAAAACATCAAAGTATGAGGAAATCTCATTTCTGATACGAGTAATCACATTTAATGTGACCTGCATTTCGACTTTTCTACCTCATTCAAGCTTGGCAGTTGTGGATAGTTGTGGACAGCATTGTGTGGTTATACCAAGATGATTGGGCCAGTAGAAATGCCCCCAAATTATCTTTTAACACTGACTAGCATTAAAGGCAAAATCTCGTTTCACTTTCTGTGCAATGACTAGACAATATATTGTCTATATATACAACATGAGCTTTTACTTCTGGTAGTAACTGTGAAGGGAGAATTGCATCACAACCGTTTGGCAGCAGTACAAACCTTGTACATAAGACATAACAGGCACTAATAGTATCAGTAATACATGTATACATATGGCATGTAATACAGAAAACGCACACAGAATAAGTCGCCATGTATAATGTAATTAAATGTAGTGCACCAAAATATAGTTAACTACACTGTATGTCTCAGTCTGTGCCCCACCAGTTATGGCCTAATTGGTTATTACATTTGTGCATAATAACCAAGTAAGTAACACAACATAGTTTCCAGTTTATTATTTGTTCATACAACAAAGTAGTTTAATCACATTACAGTTACGAATGAGAATATTCATATTTGATTTAATAATCAGCAACATTAATTACATGCAGTGCATGTGAAACATTCAACTCCGCTGTATGGACTACCTGTGCTCGTGGCTGTGCATCTACTACCTGGGACAGCATACTGTGTGACGAATATTGGGCTCTAAGGTTTAAAAAAGCAACATAAGGAGCTGCTTAGGGCCCTGTCTTTGTCAAAGGACCCCAACAATTTCTAGGTTAACTTCTTTGAATAATAATTTTAAAAATGCCCCTTTGGCTTGTCTTTTAGAATCAGTTCTTTAAGCTTTAGCGGAAAGAACATAAGCAGCCAAACTTTGGATAATTCTAACCAGACCAAAATACACAGGCTGTGTAAAGGCAGCACACGCATCGTCTAAGAGAGGGGGATAAGTTGGCATGCAAGAAATACAAGTTACTCACCTGAAGGAGGGAGGTCCTGGGAGAATAAGATGTCAGCCATGTCGGAGTACCACGTCTTGTGAATAATGGTGCAAGTTCATTCCCTCAGAGGAGGGGGCTCTGTGGCACACAGGTACCTGAGAAAAGAGAAAAAGAATTTAAACTAATGTGTCACAGGGGCGGGCAGAAATAGGCTGGGACTGTATGCATCTTTCAAGGGTAACAGTAATTTAAACAGCCTGCTATAGTGAGTACTAGTTAAGCGAGAGTGTTTGAAAATGCTTTAACCCAAAGCCATGCCGGGAAAAGTTTTTAAGCCACTCCCAGACTCTTAAGTCTGTATTTGGGAGATTCAAGTGCAGACATGTTTGGAGTGGTTCACAGAAACCCTCTTCTTTGTTACAAGGTGATGTCATCCCCTAGCATGGTCCTTATGCCCGCAAACTCTGTACATCATCAAACAACACGTAGCAACTCCTGGATGATGTGTAGGGTTGAAACAACTCTGAAGACTGACCAAGCAAAAATGTGAAGCATGTAAATCTACTCTAGCAGACCCCAAATATACACTAATGTGAACTAAAATAAGTCCACTTTAAGGCTACCAGATGTCTTTTCTTCACTGAGGGATTCTTGGGAAATAACATTCACGCTGCCACATTCTTACCTGTGTGTGAGACTGTATCACCTACCCCTGTCCACTATGACCAAAAAACAATACAGCTAGTCTCCAGGTTCTTAAACACCATCATCCATTCATAATCAAGCGTAACTGGCCATGCAAGGGTAGTGACCGGCCTTTTGAACAATGTTTACTGTGATTGGCTGCGTCTTTCTAAATAAAGAAATCTAAAGACTACTGAAGTTTTTTGGGTCCTGATGGTATCGACCGGTGGTTAATAGAGCGTAAGGTTGAAATGAATGAAAGAGTAATGAGATAACTTCTTAGTTCTAGTGGCAGGCAACACGGCAAAAACTGAGTAGCACATTACTCAAACAAATCACAATCGTAGTGCCACATTTTACAAATGCTGCCAAAAACTATGAATATAATGATCTGCAATGAAAACGTTACAATATATATTTATACACTGCATAAATCCTATTAAATAAGAGTGCTACGTGTTTAATAAATTATGCAGTTGAGAACTGCTTTTTAGGTACTACTGATATGCAGAACAAAGCATATTGTGACGTACTGTGAGGAAAAGAAAGATTGTCATATTGCCCAGCTCTATTTTACTCTATATAATGCAAAGGGCAGCAGATGTCTTCATGCATTATGTCCAAACTGAAAAACAGTTTTGCTCTGACAGCAGCAGGGTGGTGGGAGGTGAAATTATATGATGATATTATTGGTTAATAATATTTTCCCCCTCCTGCTGGTACACAGTGACTTCATCTAAAAGATCAGAAGATGTTTTAGAGGCAGACAAACATCATTACATTTTGACAGATATATTCAAGGACATGAAGGTAACCAGGTACAGAAGGTCAGTTTTGATCTTACGTCCATTTGATCTTACATTCAAACTCAAGGAGTATGCAAAGCTCATCAACAACCACCATAAAGCTTTTATAGTTTAAACAGAAGAAGTCAGAATGAGATCCATTAGTGTAAACATCCCTCCAAATCAATGGAAGGGTTTAGTATAGCCTCTATGGCTAAACTAGACGCTAATAAACATGTTGGGTTGCTGTTTGGAGGTGTGACTAGACTGTAAAACATTTCCTTGCACACCCGCATACCTTTGCCATGTAGAGAGAACATGCACACATATTAGCTTTCTAATTGTATTTAACACCCCTCTGAATGGCAGACTGGATGAGAATTGGCCCGTGGCATAAAGTCGCTGTCAAAT
>JAMWET010001095.1:0-62500 GCA_024036415.1 Prochilodus magdalenae | reverse complement strand
GAATCTTGCAGGAGTGGGTAAGAGCCCATGTAGACCTCGAGTCAAAAAATAATTAAATAAATAAATAAAATAAAGAGAACATGATGACCCACTTGGGAAATGAGGTAAATGTTGCAGATGCTCCAAGTCATTTATCCTATGTATTTAAAACGTGCAGTTCAACCAATTTACAGAAAACCAAACAAACAGGAATGCAATACATTTGTTTGGGCACTGTAAACTCCTTCTGCCTGCCTCTGAAGCCACTCTGAAATATCTTAAGCTGTTTAGAACATGGGAACTGTAGGGACTGAGTGTACAAGCCATCCAGGTTGCTCTCAAACTTGCCACAGAAAGAAACAGCAACAGTAATTTGTGGAGTTGTTCTGTATGTCAGGGTAATGCCATGGATGTGCTGCATAAAAATCAGATCTTGGTTGATCTTGGATGTGGCAAGACTGACTGGAGGGAGCAAGGAAGGACACGGGTACAAATAGAGTGGAGGGGAAAAAAAACTACTTTCTCTGCAGTCCAGAAAAATAACAAGAAAATAGCAAAAGAGTAAAAACACACAACCACACACACACACACACACACACACACACAAGATATATCCATTCAATCCAACAGAAACTTGGCATTCTCTTTGGTCTTCAACACATTATCCTGACGGGGGAAAGGCAAATTAAACAAGGAACAATGAGGGAACAAGAACAGCTGTGTAAAACTCAGCCAATTACCCAGTCACACCTTAGACCACATCAGCACCCAAAGCTATCCCTGTCTCTCAAACTGAGTACTTGTGAGGTGTACTAGCCACTTTTAGTGCAAGGAGTGCATTTACAAGAGGTGGGAACAAGTCATTGGTTTCCATTAACATAGCAAGTTAACTCTTGCCACTTAGCCATCTTCATTAGGATTAGATCTTGCTGCACAAAAATGCATGAGCAAACACACTCAGCATGCCTTTGCCGAGACCCCTTCAAGATTAATAATACAAAAAATAATTATTAATTAATTAATTAAAATAATAAAATAAAAAATGAACAGTGGATTATGGACTGCTAACTCCACCTGCTCACTGCTGCATTGTTCTGACCCCGTATCAAACAACCCCTAGCCTGGTCACAGTGTGTAAGTTGGATGTTTTAACAGTCTTACACACTCACTCTTCCATTAAAAGAAAAGCTGCACCCAAAAGGAAGTGTGGGATTGCAATGCTATTAAGAAGGAGGATAAAAGTTACCAGAAACAATAATTGATGATAAATGACTGATATGGGCAACATTTATTGCTAATAATCCATCCCATGCAGCTTGAATAACCTCGTGCAGTTCCTGCAGATTATGCAGTAGGGGTAGAGTGACACCAGGCATTCTGGACCTGACAGCACACCGTTCATCTTGGCGTTGACCACAGCGCCTCCACACAATGGCTCTCTCCACCAAGGTAAAAGTGGGACTCAATAATGAAGATGACCTGCTGCCATTCCTAGTCACTCCTTGGCAGTCTGGCATGCCGCCATTGCAGTCTCTGGTGACACTGACGTGGAGTTAAGGGAAGTAATTGTAACTGTCTGTGTGCATGTAGTCCTGCGTCCTGCAGCCGACTGCCAGTTGTGGTGGCTCTAACAGTATGACTCATGCAGAGCATCACTGCTCACTGAATGTCTGCAACTGTGGCTGTTGGGTCACGATAAGCCCCATTCTTGAATATGTCACACGCACGGACAGGCATGAATCTTTAATCATTTGCTTTTGTCTGATTTAGCTGATTCCATCTGGGTGCAACCATTTGTGCAGCTATTCTGTTGATGAGGCTTGTACAGGGTGGGCCATTTATAAGGGTACACCTAAATAAAATGGGAATGGTTGGTGATATTAACTTACTGTTTGTGGCACATTAGTATATGGGAGGGGGAAAACTTTTCAAGATGGGTGGTGACCATGGCGGCCATTTTTAAGTCGGCCATTTTGGATCCAACTTTAGTTTTTTTCAATGGGAAGGGGGTCATGTGACACATCAGACTTATTGAGAATTTCACAAGAAAAACAATGGTGTGCTTGGTTTTAACATAACTGTATTGTTTCATAAGTTATTTACAAGTTTCTGACCACTTGTCAAAATGTGGTCAATGTGCTGCCCATTGTGTTGTCAATGCAACCCTCTTCTCCCACTCTTCACACACTGATAGCAACAGCACAGAAGAAATGCTAGCACAGGCTTCCAGTATCCGTAGTTTTAGGTGTATTAAAATTGTATTTAATATATAACTGAATATGCAGTGATTACAGTAGTTTTAAGATCCAGCGGACACAGAACTTTTATTTTTTAAAAAAAATGTAAAAATGAACATGGGATTAAGACGAAAGATGTTGGTCAACTGTTAACATTAGCAGACGAACAAATCTGAAAAATCACTTAGCTCACTGTGCTGAGGAGCAGCATCAGCCACCACGCTCCACACCACACTACACAAAAATCAATAGCACTTTTAGATGCAACACCCCCTCACTCAGACCGTCTACACATGAACAAGGAAGGGTACGACTTCATTAGCTGGATAAAACCCAACACCTGAAAGCCAATAGCCCAGCATATGTGAAAAGCCCCAACTGCCACAAAGATGTGCTAAGAAAAAGAACTGTGCAAAGTATTTTCCCCCATTCTTTTTTTCCACAGAGCAATTCAATTTAAAATTCATAACTCTAATTAGTCGGCATGCCACTGTTCCGAGAGCTACTTTTCCAAAGCTGCATAACAGATTAGTGGATTTGAAATGCATCTAATGTAGGATTATTCAGGCAACAAGGGCATTATGCATATGCCAAGGCCTGCTATTAATCCCAGAGTTTTGCTACATAGATATTCAATGCCTTCTTTCTCTTTTTTCCGGGGTACAAAAAAAAAGGGACTCAAAACGGAGCAGGAAGGAGCTAGAGCTGAAGCCGGATGAGCAGAATGAGTGAGAGGCAGAAAAAGACTGCGTAAGCCTGAATTAGAGCGAAAGTGCCGTACGCTAATCCTGGCTGAGTAAAATGGACTCAAGTCGGTTATATCGAGATGCGGAGATAGGCAGGAAAAGGTGGAATGAGGCAGGGAAGGCATGAGTAAGCCTGATTAAGCTGGAATAAGCCAGTGTAAGCCTGAATAAGGAAGGCGTGGAGTGCAAGAGTGGGCGCGGGGATCAGGACTGAGGCACAGCTCCATGCATTATGGAGGAGACATATCCTTAAGAACAGAGGATAAAGCCTGAAGTCCTGGCAGGAGGAAAACACGCACGCACAGAGAACACATAGCCTCACGCTGACTGAATATGCATAGTCATATATCCTGATGGCTGGGCCATGCATGCAAACAACTACACATATACAGACACACACAGATCGGGTTCGTATTCCTGCCTTTGTGGGCCTTTTTCCATGAGCTGCAGTACAATAGCCAAAAGCTGCTGTGTTCAACCAAACACAACCCCAGCCAAAACCCATGCTTCTTTCTTTTTCTTTTGTCCAATTGTATTCATTTATTTTAGTGTTTTTCCTTTGCCAGTATTGTGCGAAAGGCAGATACACTTTCTTTCCTTTCTTGAATTTACAGTCAAAAAATCCATTATGGACGAGGCATCCCGCCTGCTGCGTTTCCTACAGCTTCCATTCTTTCCAGGAGACTTGCTTTCCACACCACCTGAGCTCAGTCTTAGAAGTTGGTTACATTTTCTGCTTCTAATGATCCAATCATCTCAAACCCATTCAAAGATCTTCTGTTTCAAGTTTCAGGTTTTTTTGTCATATGCACAACGTCAGGACATGCATTGCATTGAAATGCTTGTAGTGAGGCTCAGGTTAGTACTCTACAGGAGGACAAAACTATATATGTACTGAATATTATTAAATAATTAATAATAATTAATAATTAAATAATTATTAATATTATTAAATAAATACAAAATACACAAAATATACACAAAATACTAAATATACAGAGACAGGAGGGGTCTGTAGAAATTCTGATATGTAACTTTATGAGACAGGTATAGTCTGAGAGAGAGTGGAGCTAATATAAATATAAATATGTATGTTTATGTCTATTCCTGTTGTATAAAGTGACTTAGTGATGTTGTCCATAGCAGTGCTATATAGAGTATTAATAATAAAGTGTCCGAGTGCAGTGGTGTTGGTGGTATTGGTGGTATTGGTGGTGTTGGTGAAAGGTTCACAGCTTGTTCAGGAACCTGATGGCATGTGGGTAGAAACTGTTCATCACTCGGTTAATCCAAGTTTTCTGGACTCTGGGTTGGTTACTGCATTGGTCAGAGAACACCAGCAGCTTATTTCTTTGACCTGTGCATGCTTTTCTAAGTAACAGCTTCTTGACAGCTACATGTCTGTTTAGACACGGAAGGATGGACAGGAACACCTGTGAATGTGGGCAGATGTAAAGCAGTAGTGGAGATTGACATTTTTCAGCTCTAATGAAGATGTACGTTTTACTGTTTATTTGATGGTGACCTAACTAGTTTTGGTGGTCTACCAGCTCTTTCATGAGGGTTAGGGGGCCTTCTTTCACTTCTCTTTTTTTAGGAGAATATTGTTGCTATCCAAAGAACAAAATGACAAATTTACAGGAGAGGGCAAAACCTCATTTAACTTTAATGCCAAACCAGATGTCTTTCCAAAGAATTTTGGGTCATTTCTGTTGATGTTGATTCTGAAATTTTCGCACAGTCTAAATGGCTTTTGTTTGATACATACAAGTATAAATTGGCCAAAATGAAGATGATAAATGTTTGTCTTTGAACAACGGCAATATATTAGCAGAAGTGGAATCAAATATATACAACTTTGTTTTCACGTATACCTGTAACTACGAATCACGTTGTCTTACATTAGCTTAGAATTAGAATCTACATGGAATAAGGTAGTCTCCTGTTCAATAAGTTGCAATATGCCTCACAATTAAAAAACAAATAATATCCCACCATTATTCCAATCATTACCTGCTTATAGTCATTTCTTGTTAAGAACTGATTACCACTGAACACCACTGAGATGAATAAGTGTCCAAATGTTCCCTCAAGGTCCTCCTTTTTTACCCGCCTGGGCAGGGTAAAAAACATATACACACACGCATGAAACAGAAGCTGAAATCAGAGCAAGGTTATAAGAGAGCATGCACTTTCCCTCTGTGCCTCTTCCCTCTCCTGTTCCTTTATTCCTGACTCTGAAAAGCTCGCACACACACACACGGATTTACGCATTTAGAGTCCTTAGGCATTCATAGATATGACACTTGATAGAAATGATACATGTCCACAGTAATTAACAGGAAGGCATGGTCGCGCCGGTTACAGTGGAGCCTGTGAGCAGTGAGGATATGGTGTGCAATGCTGGAATACGAGAAGGGCTCATCCACAGCCAAGCCTTACTGAGCAACAAGAGCAGACAAAGCATGAACAATACATCAAACAGACAGCATTCACTGCTGATGCACCCCAAGCACCATGTCTACAGCGACATGAAAAGGCACACACACACACACACACACACACACACACACACACACACACAGTATACACACACACACACACACACACACACACACACACACACACACACACACACACACACACACACACAGACAGAGAGGCAGACAGGCAGACATGCACACCCTAGTTTGTATTCCTATCATTCTAAGCCATTTCGGTTGCCTTCTGCAGCTAAATGCTATTATGCTAACACTAACCTTAAAGAGGAGTTCCACTTGTTTATCAAAATCTCTGCATAATTAAATGGCAAGGATGCAACCAAAGGGAGAGGTTTAACATGAAATGCACCACTGCAAAGAAACTTACACCCAGGACTGTACCAGCGGTGGTGATACAAACCAGACATCCAAAAAGTCAAGTCCTGGTGAACCAACACCGGCAAGGTGAGCCTAGAACTGGAAGGATGTAGGTTCAAATGCCACGACTACATGACTAGGCATACTTAGTTGTGCCCCTGGCTAAGGCACTTAACCACACAGGCGATGCTGCTCTGCAGGCCACACTATGATACATTTTTGTACTGTGTGTCATCAAGCACACCTGATTCAACTCATCCACAAATTACCAAGAGCCTTGCTGGCTGGGTCAGACATGGGTCAGATTTGTCTACACCCGTGATTCCCAAACCTGGCCCTGTGGGGCCTCCTGCCCTGCATGTTTTATATTTTTCCTGCAAAATAAAAACACCTACTTCAACACAGGAGGGGGCTGTTAATGATCTGACTAGTTGGATCAGGTGCGTTGGAGGCAGGGGAAAAAAAAAATCACTGCTCTACATCACTATGTGTTTACATTTCAGCAAATAAAACATGCTGATATCCACGGCATTCTTCATCACCCTCAGAAACCAAAGGGAAAATCACTGGACTCCTTTACCGGGTTATTAAGTGCATGTAATTGTTACCAAACAGAGACTCAGCAAATGTCCCCATCATGACTAAATGTTGCTTTCCATAAACCTGGGGATATCTGGTCCCCACAAAGAGCGAACTGAAACTGAAAATACGCCCACACACTCTTTCCTACTCCATGATCTGCTGTGCTCTCGATAGTGGCTGGTGTGTGTGTGTTTGTGCTGTAATAGATCATAACAATGTAATAATTATCCATTACACCCACTCAGACACTTCACTAAGCCATGTATGAACCGAGACAACTTTCTCTCTCAAGCAGACACCCACACCTGCACTTGTTTTTTTTCTATCTAATCTCTTGACTTCCCCTATCTTCTCCCACTGTCGGTTTCTTATCCCCGTCTTTGCCCTTTCTCCTCCTGTTCTCCCTCTCTCTCGTAGCTGGCAGCTTTGCACTCCAGCCGAAAGTGATTTTTAAATTAAAACATTAAAAGTCTTAATTGCTCATCGAGGCCCACTCCCTAGTCTCTCCATCCCCTCCTCTTCCTTCTACAAGGTGATTGCTTCTTGTCTCAAGTACTGCAGAGCGAGGGATTAAATCTCTCCTGTTCTGTCTTGGAGGTAATACAGTCTATTGGACTGAAGCCTCCATGCCATATTAGCCATGGGGGTGGTATAGATGTCTCCCTGTACAAACAGTTAAGTAGTAAGGGAACTGGTGCTGTTACAAGAGTGTGAGTCAGTCTAACAGAGTTATACAGCCAGGGCGCGAGGTAACCATGGAAATATGTGGAAATATGTTCCATAAACTTTATGGAATATGAATATGAATGATATTTCAATCTAATATGTATGTATTTTTGTTCAATTTTTCTAATCTAAGCATTTAATTTATTTTCTGATCTTGATCTTTCTCCTTCTGTGTCATTTTCTGCCTCGTCTTTCATCATTTCCATCCAATCCCATGGTATCTCTCTCTCTCCCATCCTATCTGTGCCTGCAGTTTGCTCTGGGACAGGAAGATCCCCACTCCTCCTCTTCCTCTTCTCTGAGTGCAAAGTCCTCATCCCCTGCAGATCCACCTAAGACTGTGGGTGTGCTGGGTGGTCAGGGTTCCATCTCACCCCTCAGTCGTTGGGTGCTGCACAGCAGGGGACGGGCAGCCAACGCTTCAGCGCTGGAGCTGCCCTACCGCTCACCTGTACCTTTCTCCAAACAGGAGTTCTGGGAAATGCTGGGCAGTGACCTGCTCAAGCAAGACCCCAATGCTGAGGCTGATCCCTCGGGAAACTCCCGGGTCAAGCGCAGACCCATCGTCAAGACGGGCAAATTCAAGAAGATGTTCGGTTGGGGTGACTTCTACTCCAACATCAAGACGGTGCGCCTCAACCTGCTCATCACGGGCAAGATTGTGGATCACGGCAACGGGACGTTCAGCGTCTACTTCCGTCACAACTCCACGGGTCAAGGCAACATCTCTGTCAGCCTAGTGCCTCCTGTCAAGGCAGTGGAGTTTGACCTGGAGCGTCAGAGTGTGGTCTACCCCAAAGACTCTAAGATATTCAACTGCCGGGTGGACTACGAAAAGGTGGACCGCAGCAAGCGCACCTCGCTGTGCAATTACGACCCATCCAAGACCTGCTTCCAGGAGCAGACGCAGAGTCACGTCTCCTGGATCTGCTCCAAGCCCTTCAAGGTCATCTGCATCTACATCTCCTTCTACAGCACGGACTACCGGCTGGTGCAAAAGGTGTGTCCGGACTACAACTACCACAACGAGATGCCCTACCTGCCTTCTGGATAGAGGGGGAAACAGGCCAGGACAGAGGGGAAAGAAGAGGACAGGAACTATGAGGACAAAGTATATCCAGGGAAGGAGGGATGAGGAGCAAGAAGTCATCAGGAAAAAGGGGTTGGGGTTATAGATGTTGTAGGTGTGGGTACGTTTACAACTCCAGAAGGGTTACAAAGTTCTCCTCAGAATGTAAAGACTGTGGAGTTCCCTGCCCAACGTTGCAAGGAATCTTATACCAGTGACCTCTTTGGAAAAGGATCCCATTCGAACTGAGCATTTCTCCATGGATTGTGTTTGATCATCTGTAATATTCCCAAGGTGAATGTAAGGCATTTTGCTCCTGTGATAAATGTCTTGAAGAACCTCTCTGAAAAACCTGACAAATGTGACCTGCAAAAATCTATATATGCAAATCGAGCTGTCTAGCACAGGTACGCAGGCCAGGGCATATGTTAACGCGAGGTCGTGGTGACTGGCAACTCCCACCAGAATGCTTTTAAGTACCATTGGCCATGCAGCAGAGCGAGGTGACGTGTACATACTTGAGGTCAAAAACAATGAGGAATCACTATGTTGATTTCCAAACACCTACTATGCAGAAGATGGGGGTGTTCGAGTCCACTTTTGCTGAGGGAAAAGAAACTAAAAGAAGCTCTTGGTGCAATTCAGGTTAAACTTACCCAACACATCCACCAACACTGTAACACAGGCCGCTTTGACCTCTTGGTCTCCCAGATTGCGAGGGCTGTTGAAAAAAGGGAGGGAAGGAAGAGAGAAAAAGAGCGAAAAAGACTTGAAGTAGTTTATCAAGGCAGTGAACAATGCAAATCGAGAGAAAGTGAAAGGGAGCGAGAAAGATGTAGAGACAGAAAGAAGACAAAAGGTAGGAGGATTCTGAGAGCTCTTTAATTAAGGTAGAGCAGAGAGACAGAGACGTCGAGTATGAATTGAACTGCTTGCTCTATTGTTCTGGCCGTACGAGAAAGGGAGAAAGAAAGATTACATTTTGTTGCCGTCAGGATTCTTGATTTCACGGCATGATAAGTCACCCGCTGAATGCCAGATTGCTCTGTCCTCATCTGAGCAAGCCTTTTTTCCGCTAGAGTCAGCCCCGTTATCTCTGATTAAAAAGAGAAATATTATTACGATAATTATGCATAATTTAATCACATTTAAGACTTAATTAAAGGCTGAGCTAAATGGATTTGCTAGTGGTAGATTCGGAGATCCATTTGGCCTGGGAAATGTTTCTACTGGCCAAATTACCACATTAGACAAACAGTAGTCGAGTTGACCTTCCACAACTACGCGATTTAATGATGATTACGGTAAAAGAAAAACAGTCATTAAAACTGAAGAACATGGGAGATTCAAGCTTCAAGTCTTTTCCGTAAAGACATAATCAAAACAATTTTAAGGGCAAGGCCGTGTCGATGTAGCCGGTTAGCTTTGATGGGAGATGATGTGCCAGGAAACAACAGAAATATGAGTGGGGGGGGCGATAGAGAGATGGTGGGAGGTTTGTGAAAGTACCCAATGATAAGAGTAAGGTAGGGAAGGTACGGGGGTTGGCGAAAGATCGAGGCTTGGAGAACAGAAGAAGAAGGAGCTAGTTAAATAGAGGAGGACGAGGTAAGGGCGTAAAAGCAAAGAGGAGGACAGGAAAAATTACACGATGATGGAGATGGAAAAAAAAAAACAGAGCAAAGCAACGAAGAAAGAAGGGAAAAACAAACTCATGATGCTAAATGCGGAAACATAAAAGCACAATGTGGAACATCAAAGCGTCTCGCTGTTTGATTCACTGCAGGAGAGAGCAAGAAAGAGAGAAAGAGAGAGAGAGAGCGAGACCGGGAGAAAGCAGCCTTTTTTATGAGCTCATAACTAAAAACATCCCTTGCCTGAAGTTAAACCCAGCGTGGTGAATCCGTCCCCGCAGGCCCGCACATTAGCACTGTTATAAAGGCAGGTATATCCTGAATGATACGACTGTTTATGCTCAGTCATAAAGCCCCCTACTCTCTCCATTTATCTCCCTCTAATCTTCAGCCTTCTGCGTTCTATGTAGGCTCATTAGAAACTGCTCATGGAGATGTTCCCCAAATCCTCTGTTTAAGTGGGTTACACTTGAAAGAACATAACTTTATGTTTAATCAGATTTAAAGCCGTTTTCAGCAGTGCACAGTATGCAAATCTGTGAAAGGTAAGAAGTTAGCTGAAAGAGCCAGCTTTATCTCACTACGTACAATAAGGCATAACCAGATACATCTACTCTGTGATTCTAGCATGTTGGTTCTCTACAACTGCATAGGTTTCCACTAATACAGATGTTCTCAGAAGGTTGAACAGACCTGTATATGATTCATAATAAGAACGCTGTAAAGTAATAAGTATAGAGAACTGCGAGGAAGTTGTTAATAAAATTAATACCCAGAATGCCTAGTATTTTTAAAGTAGAGGTCAGATCTTGACGCAGAAAATGTTACCAAGAAATGAACAGAAAAAAAATTACATTTGCAGTGTATTATCCATCATTACATAACTGCTACCAAAAACATTAATGTTGAAACCCTATATCAATTTCTATATACAATAACAGCAGTTAAGTAATTCCAAACACAAGCTAAGCAAGCACATTAAACTAAATGTACAAATTCACAGTTTGCTACTGGTTTTGTTTTTATCTGGTTTTAAAAAGGGAATAAGTTTTTTTCTAACAAAAGTAACAATAAGGCAACACCTAGTCTACAGTTTATTGCAATTACTCTTTTTTTGAGGAATTTAGCATATTGGGATAAATAGCACTGACATGTTAGTCAGTGGCTAAATACAGTACATTGAAATTATGCAGAAAAATGAGATATTTAAGTGCTGAATTGCGCTTATTGTAGTGTTATTTATTTTCAATAATCAAACAAGTAATTTGCTACAGTCAAGCTTTCGCATGACTAAATGTACATATACATATATGTACAGAAATATAAGAAAAAAACAGTTTTGTTGATTGATTATAATTATTATTGATTGATCAAATGGGGTTAGCCTCTATTTTTCTCTCAAGTTAGCCACACTGTATCCTTCAAAATGGAATCTTCTGAGAACATAACCGTGGACACATATCAGTGCCATAAAATAAAATAATAAGAGAACCATGTTAAACCGTCAGGTAATTCTGTACCATTATCATGAAAGGTTCCACAGTTGCCACTGGAATTAAAATGATGTTTAAAAACATAAAGATATTTCTTTTGATATGTAAGCAAATGATATTATCCTCATGGTAAAAAATGTGGCATCACATCGTCAAAGAAGACACAAAATGTACATTATATTCCAAGTCTTTTTGGGCCATCTATTTCAACTGAAGAGTTCACACAATCTGAAGGGCAGCTGGTATTTTTAAACAGCGAATAAAATAAAGACATTATATAGATATAAAGGTTTGGATACCACAGCAACATCATCCAGAGACACACACAGTGTGGTGTGTGTGTGGCTGGTGGGTGTGGTGGGTCTGTCCTGGCCTGCTGGTGAACTGTGCAGTGATGCGCTCATCTCCCCGTGCCCCGTCCCTGGAGCTTGGGGCAAAGCTGAGCCCGCTAATCTCCTCCAGCTTAACTACATGACCCACTGCAAGAGAGGAGACACGCACACATACTAGGGCTGCGTGCTATGGACAAAACACCATACTTAAATATTAACACACTGAAAAAAAATATGGAACGAACGTACTCAATGCAATGAACGTACTCGGTGCAGATGTGTACATGAATGAAATACAGTCCTGTGCAAAAGTCAGCAACCACTCACAAACATGTAACCTCTGACACAGACGTTGGTGGTATTTTCAGCTTTCTGTATGAACCAAGTAAACATCTTCAGTGATGTTGAGATCTGGATCCGCGGGTTTGTCAGTTCAAAATCGCTGCTTAATGGCGAGTTTGACTGCAAAAGAGAAATGAAATTGGGTCTCTGACCCTTGCACAGTACTGTACATTACATCAGCAGACAAAATTTTATGTACACTCATCATCAAAAGAACAGGTGCACCAAGAAGCAAGTGTGGGATAATAGTGCTATTGGGAAGGAAGATAAAGTTTTCCAGGCACAACAAATGATAATAAATTGATGACAGACTGATATGGGCCATATTTATTAAGCTACACATACAGAAGTAGTGTCTCTGAGTATGGCGTCTATGTTTGTGTCTCAGAATGGAGTTGTAGAGGTTCTTAATAGTGTCCTGTGATAATCCATACCAATCCATCTTAAATATTCTCAAGCAGTTCCTGCAGATGTTGCGGTAAGGGTGGAGGTGGAGTGACACCAGGCCTTTTGGAGATGTGGCGCGTGATAACAATCTTGGTGCTGACCATGATTCCACCACACATGGTTCGACATCTCCACCAATAAAAAGTGGGACCTGACACTGAATATTACCCGCTGCCATTTTGAGTCACTCCATGAGTCTGGCACAGTCTGACATGTAGTCATGTGTGATGTAGCCTTCTGCCAAAGTTGATGGCACCAACAGAACGACTCATGGAGGGAACCACTGCTCACTGAATGTCTGTAATCGTGAGTGCACATGTACGGCTGAGCATGAAACATGAGTCATTCGCATGTCTCACAATGTCAAACCTACCCACCAAGTCTCACTTCTGTCGGTTGATTCCTTCTGGGTGCAACTGTTTTTTGATGATGAGTGTATGTATAACAATTAGATTATTTTCCATATGAAAATCAGCACTATGTATCTTTCTATACCACCATAAAGGCCAAAAGTACAATACTCCATATTTTGTGCAATCCCGCACACATACATTCCCAGGCTTCTCATTCCTCACACTCTTACTCTCTCTCTTTCTCTCTCTCTCTCAGCCAGACTGTGTCATGCTGTAGCTCCCCAGCAGAAATGCTGCAGATTCACCCGGGAAAATAACCTTGCTGTAACTGCTCAGCCAGCACGATAGAATCTCTTTTCTCTCTCGCCCTCCTCTTCTCCATGACCCTCAAATCCTGCTTCTTCACCTCCCCTCCCGAGCAGCTGGACCCACACCTGCCACACAGCCCACACATCTGGAATACAACAGTTCACCCTTCATGCCTAACCTTACATCAGTGCCCTGAAAAACAGCAGCTGCGTGAACCTCACATCAAGCTACAAAATGGTTTAGAGGGGCTACCAAAAAACTGTTAACCTCCTAAACCCCTAAAGTCAGGCTGCACTGCTAAAAGTGCCCCCTAAAATAATTACTCAAATTTGTTACAAGCAATTGAATACATTTTAAGCAACTCAAAAAAATTAATTCACTTGGATTGAAAAAAATACAATCCTTTCATTCTTTTTTCCCTCCAAGTCAGTTTTAGGTTGAATAAACGTAATTCATTTGCTTAATTTTCTAGTTTGAAGCAACAACACACTTTTTACAGTGTGGACAAAGCACTGTATTGCTACAATGATGTTCTTGCAACCCAACTGGTAAAAATGTGACATTCCTAAAACAAAATTTAACCAGTTCAACCAATTCCTGCCTGATTTAATGGTTAAGCTGTAATCAGATTTATTCAGCATGCACTCTAAACCAAACACTTTAGTTGCAAGCAACAAATGAGGATTATTCAACGTGAACAACAGGGCTCTGAATGAAGGAACCTTTTAGTCAAAGTATTTACTTATTTTATTTTTATTTTTTTTGAGTAAAACTTATGCAATTGCTTGTAGCAAACTGAATTTTTTTTCAGGCTGCACTTTTAACAGTACGATTTAATCTGAAACTGTGCACTGTAAAAGTTACAGGGTTGGTAATGGCAACCAGGGGTCATTTAGCATACTATCCAAAACGACCAGTGAACTTACATTATATGCAGTCTTGATAATGCTAAAATAATGCTGCATCTGAACAAGAAATGTTGCCTTTGGGAACTATTTTGTCTCATCATTCCCAGCATGTATCCCTCTGCCATGAATGTTTTTTTTAAACATATGCTTTAGGCCAAGATCCTGACTCAGAGCTATGGTAAAACAATGTCTCAGGCGACAGGCCGTGCATACATAAACATGAATTTTTGTGCCGTAGCCTTTAGATGCTGTTTGGATGTCTGGTTACTATTACCACCACTGTGAACATTTATGACTCCATTGATTTCTTCACGTTACTCCTACATTCTTTATGTTAAACTGCTTGGAATGGCTTTATTTACATCTTACTTGCAAGCAGGTTTTTTAACTGACTCAAAAACACGTATCAACACATGCCTTCCAATCATCTGGACGCTTATAACATTAAGCTATTATTGGGCCAAATTGAATGTACTGTCCATATTATTATTGCAAAGGCCAGTTTTGTGATAAATGATATGCTGCGCCAACTAAACAATGCTTATTGTAGTTGTTTCCACATGCATAGTTATGCACAGGTCACTATAGTGTAACGCTGATGAAGCAGGGAGATTTGGAGCACGGAGACTCTTTAATACAGTCACTCAGCCCTATACGGAAAGTCACCTGCGTTTTACCGAATAGCTGAGAGTTGGGAGTATCGAGCAAGTGAGCTAAACCAGCTTAAGCGGCTATTTTACATGATGTAGCCTCTCTGTTCATCCTCATGCGCTCCTCTGCTAAACAGATTTCGGCCGTTCAAGTGAGCTGTCCTTGGTCCTGGCAGTAGTTCCGCAATAGCCCTCAATCAGACAGCTGCAGCAACAGGGTGGACTTACGCTGTCACGCACTGGTGGGTGTTGCCAAGGAAAGGATAAAAGTTCAAGTGGCGGAACACTTTGGTTGTCATAGCGACCGGCTCCTTCGCCGGCCCTATGGAGTCTGGACACTCGGGTCGATCCACAGACTCAGAAACTGAGTTAGCGTACTGTGCTAGCAACAAACTGAACACTAAGCCAGCTAATGGCAAATGGTACTGTAGGTACTATGAAAAATCTATATATATATAAATATATATATATATATATAAAGAAATATATCTTCACCAACCCTACTGTGGGACTGGCTCAAACGTATGGGACATTTTGAGGTTGGTTTATTTCTCTATTTTTTACTTTGTTTCTTTTTCGTGCGTCATGTTGATGTACTGTACGGATGATAATGGTGGCATTTATTGTGGTTTTTCTGACGTCTGGAGAAAAAAAAAAAAAATCAATAAACTACACAGGTGTACTGAATTTTTCCTCCCTGAGTTTTTGAAGGACCGAAGTTGCTCCAGGTTGAAATTTGCTTCGGTTTTGATGAATGTGTGACAGAAGGGGAGACGTGTCAACAACTCGGAAGTCTTTATTATCCTCGCATTTGCATACTCCTATTGAATGCCCACGGCAAGACAGAGATGTGACAAAAGGTGCAGGTAATAGTCCATAGAGAGGAGGACGAGGGAGAGAGAGAGAGAGAAATTGTGTTAGAGAGATTAATGACACAATACTAGCACATGCTCTCTAGTAGCTCAGGAATATTTGCTTTGCGGCTTCTTTTACTGTACCATGCTATCTTTAGCACCTGCCCATTTGCTTCCACTATAACCCTGGGAAAACAAGTATAAAATACACATGACCAAAAAAAGAGATTATTGAAATGAAATCATTAATATAAATCTAAAAACAAACTGAAAAACATTTCCCGGAAAGGTGCATGTGTTGCTGTATGGGAACCTATAATCAGAAAAAGCACACGATGAGAATAAACCAATATACTGCCAATGGACACTGGCCACTTTCATTCACATGACTATGATAAAACATGAGGAAAAAGGTGAATGGTGGCCATTTAGTTATATTCAGAACACAGAAAGGTATGAAAATATTTATATTCACAAAAAAAAAATCTGCATTGCAGAACGTTCTTTCATTATTGAATGCTAATGCAATATAGCAACAATCAAATGTTACCATTTTATATAAACCTACAGCATCTACTTTTTCATGTTTATTTGTGAAAAGAAACTTCCCCCAGACAGTGTTTCATTTGTTGTTATAAGCACAATAAAATGCACACAGAGAGCACTTGCTACAGAACCCGAAAAACAGAATTGCGCTCTCTGGATGTGTGTTGCTGGACGTGTGACACATCCTTTTACTAAGATGCTATAGTACATAATGTGTATAATGTGTGTGAAACAGTTTACAACAAGAAGAGATCAGGGGCGACAAAAAGTACATAAAACATATACATTTAAAAGCGTCATTTATAGTGTAGATAGGTAAAGGAATAAGAGATATACAAGTCATGGCGATTAATCTTACGTTGCACATGCAGTAGAAGGAGAGTTGCTACGTGCAGAATTACGTTTATCACCCCCTTTGTATGAAGAGCAGGTTTTGCCTGAACTGCAAGAGAAATTGTGGGATTCATTGCCTGCAATATGTTAGAGATGAAATCTCCACAATTTAGTAATTAAAGTACACATTATATCTAAGTCACAAGTTAAACGGGTTTGTTGTGAAATGATTTATTGTAGAGCAAACTTTCTTTACAGTGATGGTATTTGGAACCAAGAACTACATCTTAGAAAGTTTTTATATGTGAAATGAATAGGTTCCTGAATGCATGATACATGCATTAGTTTTAAATGCAGAGGTCCATGTAGGGATTTCCCATTATTTATCAGACTATGTAATTAATATACACCTAAAAAAATGGAAAACATTTCCTATTTTCTGGATAGGTACATGTTGCATTTGCTGCTTTATGGCAACAGCATGCAACAGAGCCTACAATCAGAAAAGCACACAATGGGAATAAACCAATATACTGCCAACAGACACCTTCATTCACATGGCTTGGGGAAAAGAAGGGGGAAAAAAAGGTGAATGATGGACATTTAGTCGTTCTCAGGACACATTAGGGTATGAAAAGATCTCTATTCACAAAAAGAATTCAGTGCTTTGCAGAATGTACTTCTATTGTCGCATGCTGCTGCCAGTTGCAACAAACATATTTTACCATTACGTATAAAGTCTAGAGCATCCACTTTCGTTTCTTTTGTGAAAAAAAAACTTCCCACCGACTGTGTTTTATTTGCTGTTATAGGTATTGAAGTATACATACGCTTTGAGAGCAAAGATGCTACAGAACATAGAGAATTACGCTCTCTGGATGTGTGTTGCTGGATGCGTGATCCACTGTTTTACATTAGTGTTACCTGGAGAGGCAAATGGAGAGGTACATGCATGGCAAAACAGATTTCCTATTATTTATATACAACGTCTGTTTGCATTATACTGTTCCCATCACCGCCACTGTTTAGAAATCTGTGTCTGTAAGTTTCTCTAGAATACAGCATTTCACATTAATCTACTCAATCTCAACAACTGAACATTTACTGCAAAGCAACAAAGAAAACGTGTTTATTTATTAACAGAAGTTTGTAAAGCTAGGTATTACCAAACTTTTGACAGCCACTGGATGCATGTTCCTTCTCCTTTTCGACTTTCCCTCAGTTTTTATTTGGGAATAATATTTTATTTGGGCTATTTTTTTCCCTCATTTTGAGCTTTAATTGACATTAAATCTGGCTGGCATCTTAATTAAATCCCAGACTCCTGCTAACGAGCAGATGAGTTCAAACAGTCAGAGCGCTACATCGCTTTAAACAAGATCGATTACGGCATTTCTGTCCACTCCCCAACTCCCCTCCCCTCTCTCCAACCCCCCTCCCCTCTCCCCTCTCTCTGTATCTCTTCTCACTCACACTTCTCACCTCCTCCTTTCTCCCTCCATCTCCCTTTCTCGCTCTATCCATCACTCCATTCCTCCCTCTCCTCCGTGGCTGACACCCCCTTTGCTCCCATAAAATCGCAGCCTGCCTCAGGATAACCTTGGTGAGAATGATGAAAGGAGAGGGAAAAAGTCAACAGGAGAGAACAGAGATCTAATTTGGGAGGTCGGCTCCCACTCAATGCAACATAATGTAATCTAAAGCAGCACAGCTACTCTAGAGCAAAACAACCAGCAACAGAGAAAACAGGAGGATAAACAGAAAGAAAAAAAGAAAGAAAGAAGTACAGAGAAAATAGGAAAAAAATGAGAAATTAACAAACTAAAAAAGAAAAAGAAAGAAAGTGAAATTAAATAAAAGAACAGATGTAATAAAAAAAGAAAGAACAAATGAGAGAAAGTGAGAAAGAAAAGAAGTAAAGGCAAGTGTGGTAAAGACAAGGGCAAAAAAAATTGTAAAGAGTAGAACAGAAAAAAGAAAGATGAACAATTAAGAGAATGAAAAAAATAAAGTGAAACGACTGAATGATTGATAAACGAAAAAATAAAAGAAAGAAAAGTATATAAATACAAAAGAAAGTATAAATGCAAAAACAAAAGAAAGAACAAATGAAAGAATGTAATAAAGAAATGAAAAGTAAAGAGAAATGAACGAGGGGTATTAGCACAGTGAGTTTAAGCTGAACACAAGGCAAACATGACAGTCCAAGTGTTTAAACTCAGACTGGAGATTAAACTCAGCCGTATGATAAACGAGCAGGGCGAAACGCTCTCCCTGTACTTTATTATTATACGGCTTTTTAAACGAGGAGCCTAATTTATTCACATGGCCATACGAGTTCATATTCATAGGCTCCTCCACTTATCTCGTTAGAAAGTGTCGACCTTCGCTCACTTTCATTCACGCCGGCGGTGAGAGAGTGAGGTGTGAAGGCCACCTGCAGGCAGGCCGGTGTGCCATTTGGTGAGTTACGTGTGCTCAGAAATGACCAAGCAGCTTTAAAATCTCAGAGCCCCTGCCTGCTGGAAGAAGTGCCGGACCCTGAGGTGGACTGAGCAATGAATCCTGTAATGAATGTACCAGAGTAAAGTCGTTCGCTTGATTCTGATCTGTGTCCAAGTTTTTGATCAAAAAGATCCACAGAAGATCCAGTACACTTCAAGTAATCCCACAATCCACTGCAATAAGTAGTGTGCAACCAATATACAGTAGCAAGGGATACCCAAAATGCACTGCACTGTTTGGTTTGGTGATTCGCGTGCAACTTCTCAGAGTAGATTAACAAGCCCCGCAACAACGGCGGTACAGACCTTTCTTCAGAGCTGGTATAAACATAAGTAGGCTCTTCTCATGTATGCAGTCAGGCTCTGCAGTTATATTAGACTGATGGTGTGATGTTTACAGTGTTTATTAGTGAAGGGAATTCCTAAATAAATGACTCTTCAACTCCAACACGGCTGGGAGCTTGAGTAGTTTGTGTAGTGCGAGTTTGTTTAATTACCAACGCTGCTCACCAGCTGCTTCACAATTAGGGTCGCAATAAACAATGATGGGAATCTGCAGATGACACAAAAACCAAAAACAAGCGTAGGGTTTTTCACAGGACGCTGTGGAAAGAATGACGATGTAATGTGCTCATCCACCTTAAAAAGACACTGCATTTACATTCAGGGGCCTGAGCACATTTAAGGTAACGGCTGTACCATTTAAGGTGGACCTGAGAAGCGGAAGGAGGAGCATATTCCAGAATTATGAAAAAAGGAAGAGGGTAACATTTAAACGCTTCCTTTTCACAGAATTCTGGCTACAGTATTGACTTTCTCAGAGCATCACTCCAAGTGTCCTCTTATTCCTCATCATGTGAAATACCCTGAATTCTCATCACTACAAACTGGTTATTAATAAAGTTTTTCAAATCTCTGTTGTACCCTTTATCACCAGTTCTGGTGCTTACTTTATACAAAGCCCAAACAGAAAGGACCCTGGCTGGGGATTCAAACACTGGCCCTGACTGTGCCATCCACTGCGCCACCAGGCAGCACCAAAATTGAATAGATATTTATATAATTACATTTAAATATTTCGACAGAACACAAGTCAGATTGTAAAGAAGTAAAAGCTGGGGTGAGAGTAGAGAGAGAACCTGAATGCGGCAACAGACTCATGAGAGGGAGTCTTTCTTTTATTTTCTATCTGCCACCCTCTCCCCCGGCTTAGTCCTTTGGGGGAAATGGAAGCTTCTTCTCAGTTCTGGCTTGACATTTTATTCTAGCATGTCACACAAGAGCACAGACATGAACCAAAATCAATGAACAAACATTAGGCCATATCACTGTCAATCTTCTCCTGCTGAACTGCTTGGGTGGAAGCAGTCAGATTCTGCTCCAGTGACTTCTACTTTGAGCATGTCCTGTTTCCGGACACCTTTATGACCAGTATGGGGGTCTCCTGTAAGACCATGACTTGGTATTGTCTCTACACTCAAGAATGACAAGTAAAAACAGGGATTCTGACATTTATATCTCTAAAGAACCATATACTAACCGCCATCCAATATACCAGATCTGGCCCTGACCTGTGCAATGCCCTAGACATGATTTTGACTCGTGCCACTCGGATAGAGAAACCAGCACCTGAGCCGCATTATATCCTATAACAGTCTAAACACAAACCTGAATAAATAACAACTAGCATTTATGCACAGAGCATGTACTCAGTGAGCACTTATTCCACATAGTGTCTGCTGTCTGCTGTACATATCGGATGCAATGTATAACCTGTAAATGAAAACCAGGAGGCACTTTTTTACATTTTACATCAGTTAATAACAAAAAGAAAACGTTATAAGCCGGCTAACGCGGGCTAACACAGGCTAGCTGAGTAGGCTAAGATGGCAGTACACGTTTCCCTCAGGTAGACAGCGGGTTGTTTGTGCAGGCATGAAGGTTATTTTCGCTTTTTTTTTTTTGCGTTTTGTTACTTTCTGACTTTACCTTACAGATTTAAGGACTGAGTAACTTGCGCTAACTCTTGCTGGCTAGCTAGTTAGCTAGCTAGTAAATTAGCTAACACTACCGAGCTAGCTAACTTTGCTGTGAGCCTCTGACGTAAGTTACCTCTGACATTTCGCATCTTTCATCCGCTCCTGTCCGTTTTTTCATGAGCTCCAGAGGGTTTCAGTCTTTTCCACATATCGGCAGACAGCCGCTGTGTTGTTAGCTGATCTTTGCGGTTACCGTTAATCACCTTTTCACTCGCCCCCGCCTCCACCTACTGCCCAAACGACAGGTAAGTCTAGCCACAGCGTGAGAAGAGAGGCGGGGATGTTGATGGGTCCAGGGGGGTACCGCACTGCGCATGCGTCACAAGAAAATAAAATTAGACTATATTTTATTATATATATATATATATTATATTATATATATAATATTATAATATTATATATATTATAAGCTTATGGAGTTACAGTGCGGTGGGCTTTTAAAAATGCTAGTCAGAATCAGAATCAGAATCAGAAATACTTTATTGATCCCAGGGGGAAATAACAGTTTTTACAGTAGCAACCATTTAGAATAAACAATAATACTTTACAACAAAAGAGAAATTTTTCAATATGTACACATATGTGCTACTATTCACACATATACCAGTATGAATAGTAGTAAAAATTAGTGAAACTAATAATTTGAAAACTGAGTTTTCTTTCAGTAGGGGCGCCCCTATGGATAGACGGATCCCTAGCATTTGCCTAAACCACCTACACACGTGGACAAAATTGTTGGTAGCCCTCGGTTAATGAAAGAAAACCCCACAATGGTAACAAAAATAACTTTAATCTGGCAAAAGTAATAATAAATAAAAATTCTATGAAAATGAACAAATGAAAGTCAGACATTGCTTTTCAACCATGCTTCAACAGAATTATTAAAAAAATAAACACCTGAAACAGGCCTGGACAGAAATGATGGTACCCTTAACTTAATATTTTGTTGCACAACCTTTTGAGGCAATCACTGCAATCAAACGATCCTGTATCTGTCAATGAGACTTCTGCACCTCTCTGCAGGTATTTTGGCCCACTCCTCATGAGCAAACTGCTCCAGTAGTCTCAGGTTTGAAGGGTGCCTTTTCCAGACGGCATGTTTCAGCTCCTTCCAAAGATGCTCAATAGGATTCAGGTCGGGGCTCATAGAAGGCCACTTCAGAATAGTCCAGTGTTTTCCTCTTAGCCATTCTTGGGTGTTTTTAGATGTGTGTTTTGGGTCATTATCCTGTTGCAAGACCCATGACCTGCGACTGAGACCAAGCTTTCTGACACTGGGCAGCACATTTCTCTCTAGAATTCCTTGATAGTCTTGAGATTTCATTGTACCCTGCACAGATTCAAGACACCCTGTGCCAGATGCAGCAAAGCAGCCCCAGAACATAACAGAGCCTCCTCCATGTTTCACAGTAGGGACAGTGTTCTTTTCTTGTTATGCTTCATTTCTCCATCTGTGAACATACAGCTGATGTGCCAAAAAGTTTAATTTTTGTCTCATCTGTCCAGGACATTCTCCCAGAAGCTTTGTGGCTTGTCAACATGTAGTTTGGCAAATTCCAATCTGGCTTTTTTATGTTTTGTTTTCAACAATGGTGTCCTCCTGGGTCTGGCTCTGCAAAATATATTATATAAATCATGTGTATATTTAACACAATATAATACGTACTTTTCACAGGATAAATAGTAAATGTTAAAGCCCGGCATAGGCACAGCTTACCTCTTAAGTAGTTGATTTGCACCTATAGCCATATGTCCTGTACTACAAGTACAAGAAGTCTGACTTTCCAATATCTATGCATACTTAAAAAAGATATGTATTTAAGGGTTCTTAATAAATGCAATGGGTTTATTTAAAACCAAGGGTCCTACATAGTGCCATGGAATGCTTAAGTGGTTCTTCATATGGTGTAACATGGATAATGGAGAATACATCTATATAGCACCAAAAAGGGTTCTACTACTGTTACGATGCCAAGCTTGTAACAGTTGTAGAACACGTTTGGTGCTATACAGAAGCATTTTCACAGAGGTTATATGTATAATACATTCAGTCTAAAGAATCACTATGCAAAGAATCATTTAAGCATGTTTTACTGAAGATGCTTTAAGAACCATGAACACCTTGTATTATGTATTTAAAGGAAGAAGCTGATTCAGATCTGCAGTCCCTTCATCTGACTTATAACAACATTAACTGGCATTGAAATTAGACTGATGATTAGAAAGAAGCTAAGTAAGTCTTGGCTACAGCTTAGTAAGGAAGTCAAGACAGTCAAGTCTTTACCATGTGTTATGGCTACAGTTTCAATCTCTCATACTCAAGCTTGTTGGGGGCACACGTTAGGGTACGTTTACCACATCTTACCAATCATCTTACCGAGTTGTGAGCTTGCATTGTCTTTATTAATGAAAGAGTAAAAATCTGTTAACCAACACCATGCACAATGTGCAGGACAGAGAAGTGCTTTTCAACTGCAGTGCATGTTTCTCCATAGACATGCTCTCCTTAGTATGCTGTCGTCTATGGAGAATCATACTTTGAAAATGCACCATCTAAACATTCCTAACACACTAGTTAAAGCCGATACTGTGTGAGTGTACACTCCTACAAAGCTCCTAAATCATTCCTGAACAGTTATTACCTGTTCTTGCACACCTGGTTTACAAAGATGATTTTTAAAGACCTGCCCACTGACTGATTTTCATGCCTCTTTGGGAATCCTTTGGATCTAATCTGGGGTCTACCTGGTGAGAATGCCTTTTACAGGCACAGCTCCAGAACACCAGTGAATTCACTGTACCTGAGTCCATTGATCGGCTCTTATTAGGGCAGTAGAGTGGGACCTGTTGTCATGATGAATCCAATATTTTTGTTGTCAAGCTAATGGCCCACACTGAAGCAATAGATTCAGGCCATTTTCACTGCTTGCAAGAAGAAAAAGCAAGAGACAGAGGGAAAGAGAGGGAAAGAGTAGGAAAAGAGGCAACAATGCCACAGAAAACCAATTAGGGGAGCGGTTACCTGGTAACCAAGGGGGTCCGGAGGCAGGGTATTAGCATAGCTCTGCTCATCAAATTCAAATACGCAGGAATATTCCTCTATGTCTGCTCCTGGTAATATTATTTTGCAGCTGAAGCGTGTGTACGGTCACGGAAGACACACACAGTCGCTGTAAGTGGTTTCATGTGCGGGCATTTTAATAGCGCCTCAGGATCGCCGTGACGACAGGAGCCAGACAGACAGGTGCTTTGAAGGAATAAAAACCCACCCAGGTCCTCGACTGGACCCCAAGCTGCTTCTTACAAAGTTACCGTACACAAAGCCAGCATCTACTGTAAATGCCCTATTTACTATAAATTACAGAGAGAGAGAGAGAGAGAGAGAGAGAGAGAGAGAGAGAGAGAGAGAGAGAGAGAGAGAGAGAGAGTGCTGAAAAGAAGAGAGGAATGGCGTTAATGTAGGACAGAGTAGGGAAAAGTGAGGGAGAGCAAAAGAAAGAAAATAGACAAAGAGATACAGTAAAGGAAAAAGTACGTGAAAGAAAGAATGCTGAAAGAGAAATGCATAAAGTGGAGGGTGAGAGAGAAAGAATGAGTGAACAGAGAGAGAGAGAGAGAGAGAGAGAGAAGAGAGCGTGAGAGGAATTAGTCACAATCACAAGCAAGCAAAAACCAGAGGATGTAAAGAGTGAGAGAGTGAAAGGGAGTGAGAGATAGAGAGAGAAACATAGAGAGTGAGAAAGAATGAGAAAGCGTGCAGGAAAGAAAGATGTTAATAGAGAGAGAGTAGAAATAGTGTGTGTGTGTGAGGAGACAGAGAGGAATGAGCGAGACAGAAAGCAAAGGAGACAGCATAAGATAACGAGTGATAGAAGATAAGAGAATGATAGTAAGAGTGAAATAAAAAGGAAGACGGTGGGAAAACAGTGAGTGACAGAGAAAAGGGGTGGAGGGAGAGGGAGTATGTGAGTGAGTGAGTGAGTGAGTGAGTGAGTGAGTGAGAGAGTGAGAGAAGAGAGCAAGGACAAAAAAGTGAACGAACAAAAAAGGGAGGAGGAGACAGATGTGAGTAAGTGGGTAAGAGAGCAAGAAAGAGACAGAAGAAAGAATGTTAATGGGAGAGAGAGAGAGACAGAGACAGAGAGACAGAGACAGAGAGAGAGAGAGACACAGAGAGAGAGAGAGAGAGAGAGAGACACAGAGAGAGAGAGAGAGAGAGAGAGAGAGAGAGAGAGAGAGAGAAAAAGAGAGAGAAAGCAAGAAAAGAGCTGAGTGGGGAAGAAAGAGAGGTGTTAATGGACAAAGGAAATGTACAAAAAAATGACAGAGAAAAATGTTGATTTAAAAGTGATGATAATGGAGAGAGAGTGAGTTAGAGGGACAGACGAAAGAACGAGAGCGAGGGGGAGGGAGACATGAATCAGGAAAAAGGAGACATGGCAAGTGTTAATAGACAATAGGGAAAAAAAGAGAAAATGAAAAAGAGAGAAGGAAATGTGGCTGAAGAGAGAAACTGTGTTAATGAGGGAGAGGGGGTGAAAGAGAGAGAATGAAAGAATGCCGCAAGAAAGAAATAGTGTTATGGGGACAGAGAGAGGCAAAGAGAGGAGAGAACAAGTGAGGGATAAAGAGACAGCTATAGAAAATGACAATCCAGAGAGAGAGTGAAAGAAAGAGCAAGAGAGAAATGAGAGAAACAGAGAGAGAGAGAGAGAGAGAGAGAGAGAGAGAGAGAGGGAGTAAGAGACAGAGAAAAGATAGTGAAAATGGGTAGAGGAGAAAAAGGCAGAAAGAGAGAGTAAGAGTGGAGAAAGTATGCATGTGAGTGAGTGAGAGAGCAAGAGAGAGATAGAAAGAGAGAAAGAGTGCTAAAAAGAACAGAGAATGGTGTTAATGGAGAGGGAGAGAGGGGAGGAGGGTGTAACTCAGGAAAAAGACTAGGCAAGTGTTAATAGACAATAGGAAGAAATAAGAGAAAATTAGAAAAAGAAGGAAGGAATGTGGCTGAGGAGAGAAACTGTGTTAATGGGGAAAGAGAGTGTGTGTGTGTTTGTGAGAGAGAGAGAGAGAGAGAGAGAGAGAGAGAGAGAGAGAGAGAGAGAGAGAGAGAGAGAGAGAGAGAGAGAGAGAGAGTGAGAGTGAGAGTGAGAGTGAGAGTGAGAGAGAGAGAGAGAGAGAGAGAGAGAGAGAGAGAGAGAGAGAGAGAGAGAGATTTTGCTGGGAGATAAAGTGCGATGGCCCTGCAGGGCACAGAGGACGGCTGCATGAATACTCTAGTTACTGTAATTGAATAAGTGTAATCTATTGGGACATACACGCAAACACCTACACACCCACACTACTGACTCACACACACACTGCGTGCACACCTGTGTAACACCGCTCACTGCTAGCACACAGCTGTGAAACAGTGGGTTCTACCTGTGTCTGCTAGGGTTTCAGGTGCTCCAGTTTCCTCCCACAGTCCAAAGACGCGCCTCCAGGTGAGCTGCCCTAGGTGTGAGTGTGTGTGGGTACACACCCATTTACATCCTTTGCTTTGGTGCCAGAATGAAATGAGCTGTTTTCCATTTCTGGTGATCTCATGAATAATCTGACAAGCTGTCCACTGATTGGCTGGTTTGTGCTGCTGAGCATGCTCTTATTTTGTACACCCCTGTCTTCCTGTCCGGGTGTGCTGAGAACACCGGTGACTGTTTGCGTGTTTTTCCCCCAAACTGGCCACCCATAACAATCACCCAGAGCACCCAGACATTTAAACCAATGACTGCAGGACGCAGTGCGGTAACCGCACCATACTGCGCCGCACCGGCACTGATGAGACACATTATCTTGAAAACGTGATAATACTTCACACAAATCTGCGTTTTGTAATAACTGGTTGAGATAAACGTGCTTTTGAAACAGGAGCGGTTCTGTCTGACTCTTCTGAGCGGAGCCGAACAGCTTGCGCAGCTCCTGACGGTTTGGCACGTATAATAATACACATATGTATTCCTCCCTTAAGTTATTCCTCTCCAGCACCACACCCTGTTCACTGTGCCCGTGTTGAGTCCTGTCAGACAGAACCTATTGATAGCTGCACCACCTCACACCCAGGCCCAGGTGCCTGAAGAGTCTACAGCAGGCGTCGCAAGTCGATCATGATGACAGCAATATTGATAAGACCTCCTCCTTTCTCTCCCTCTTTTTCTTCTTCTCCTCCTCTATTTCTTTCCATCGCCCTCTCGTTCTCGCTCTACTTTGTTGGCTCTCTGTTTTCTCACATACTCCTTTTCACTCTTTTCCCCTTTCCATCTCTCTTGCTCCTGTTTTCTGTCTCTTACGCTCACCCCTCCCTCACTGTCTTCCCATCCTCTCTTCCCTGTATTCCTGCTCCTTCTTTCTTTCTCTCCCCAAGACTGTCTCTCTATCCCTCTCACGATTCACTATTTTTGTCTCTCACCCTGTTTTCTCTTTTTTACTTTTCTCTTTCTACTCCCTTTACCCCTTCACTTTTCCACATACTTCCTGACTCTCTCTCTATTCCCCATTACTCCCCTCAAGCTTTCTCTCTACCCCTTTTTTTACTCTTCCCATGCTCTCTCCACCCCTTTACTCTCCCCATGCTCTCTCTCTACCCCTTTTTTTACTCTTCCCATGCTCTCTCCACCCCTTTACTCTCCCCATGCTCTCTCTCTACTCCTTTACTCTTCCCATGCTCTCTCTCTACCCCTTTACTCTCCCCCATGCTCTCTCTACCCCTTTACTCTCCCCATGCTCTCTCCACCCCTTTACTCTCCCCATGCTCTCTCTCTCTACCCCTTTTTTTACTCTTCCCATGCTCTCTCCACCCCTTTACTCTCCCCATGCTCTCTCTCTACTCCTTTACTCTTCCCATGCTCTCTCTCTACCCAATACTCTCCCCATGCTCTCTCTACCCCTTTACTCTCCCCATGCTCTCTCTCTACCCCTTTACGCTCCCCATGCTCTCTCTCTCTCTACACAATACTCTCCCCATGCTCTCTCTACCCCTTTACTCTCCCCATGCTCTCTCTCTAACCCTTTACTCTTCCCATGCTCTCTCTCTCTACCCAATACTCTCCCCATGCTCTCTCTAACCCTTTACTCTCCCCATGCTCTCTCTCTCTCTAACCCTTTACTCTCCCCATGCTCTCTCTCTACCCCTTTACTCTTCCCATGCTCTCTCTACCCTTTACTCTTCCCATGCTCTCTCTCTACCCTTTACTCTTCCCATGCTCTCTCTCTAGCCCCTTACTCTTCCCATGCTCTCTCTCTCTACCCTTTACTCTTCCCATGCTCTCTCTCTAACCCTTTACTCTTCCCATGCTCTCTCTCTACCCCTTTACTCTTCCCATGCTCTCTCTCTCTCTACACAATACTCTCCCCATGCTCTCTCTACCCCTTTACTCTCCCCATGCTCTCTCTCTACCCCCTTACTCTCCCCATGCTCTCTCTCTACCCCTTTACTCTTCCCATGCTCTCTCTCTAACCCTTTACTCTCCCCATGCTCTCTCTCTACCCCCTTACTCTCCCCATGCTCTCTCTCTACCCCTTTACTCTTCCCATGCTCTCTCTCTACCCCTTTACTCTCCCCATGCTCTCTCTAACCCTTTACGCTCCCCATGCTCTCTCTCTCTCTACCCAATACTCTCCCCATGCTCTCTCTACCCCTTTACTCTCCCCATGCTCTCTCTCTACCCCTTTACTCTCCCCATGCTCTCTCTCTACTCCTTTACTCTTCCCATGCTCTCTCTCTACCCCTTTACTCCCCCCATGCCCTCTCTCTACTCCTTTACTCTTCCCATGCTCTCTCTCTACCCCTTTACTCTCCCCATGCTCTCTCTCTACCCCTTTACTCTTCCCATGCTCTCTCTCTACCCAATACTCTCCCCATGCTCTCTCTCTCTACCCCTTTACTCTCCCCATGCTCTCTCTAACCCTTTACTCTTCCCATGCTCTCTCTACCCCCTTACTCTCCCCATGCTCTCTCTCTACCCCTTTACTCTTCCCATGCTCTCTCTCTCTACCCTTTACTCTTCCCATGCTCTCTCTCTACCCCTTTACTCTTCCCATGCTCTCTCTCTACCCCTTTACTCTCCCCATGCTCTCTCTACCCCTTTACTCTTCCCATGCTCTCTCTACCCCTTTACTCTTCCCATGCTCTCTCTAACCCTTTACTCTTCCCATGCTCTCTCTAACCCTTTACTCTCCCCATGCTCTCTCTCTCTCTACCCAATACTCTCCCCATGCTCTCTCTACCCCTTTACTCTTCCCATGCTCTCTCTCTACCCTTTACTCTTCCCATGCTCTCTCTCTACCCCTTTACTCTCCCCATGCTCTCTCTCTACCCCTTTACTCTTCCCATGCTCTCTCTCTACCCCTTTACTCTTCCCATGCTCTCTCTCTACCCTTTACTCTTCCCATGCTCTCTCTCTTCCCACTTACTCTTCCCATGCTCTCTCTCTACCCCTTTACTCTCCCCATGCTCTCTCTTCCCACTTACTCTTCCCATGTTCACTCTCTACCCTTTACTCTTCCCATGCTCTCTCTCTCCCACTTACTCTTCCCATGTTCTCTCTACCCCCTTACTCTTCCCATGCTCTCTCTCTACCCCTTTACTCTTCCCATGCTCTCTCTCTCTACCCTTTACTCTTCCCATGCTCTCTCTCTTCCCTCTTACTCTCCCCATGCTCTCTCTCTACCCCTATACTCTCCCCATGCTCTCTCTTTACCCCTTTACTCTCCCCATGCTCTCTCTCTACCCCTTTACTCTTCCCATGCTCTCTCTTTACCCAATACTCTCCCCATGCTCTCTCTTTACCCCTTTACTCTTCCCATGCTCTCTCTTTACCCCTTTACCCTCCCCATGCTCTCTCTCTACCCCTTTACTCTTCCCATGCTCTCTCTTTACCCAATACTCTCCCCATGCTCTCTCTTTACCCCTTTACTCTCCCCATGCTCTCTCTCTACCCCTTTACTCTTCCCATGCTCTCTCTTTACCCAATACTCTCCCCATGCTCTCTCTCTACCCCTTTACTCTCCCCATGCTCTCTCTTTACCCCTTTACCCTCCCCATGCTCTCTCTCTACCCCTTTACTCTTCCCATGCTCTCTTTTTACCCCTTTACTCTCCCCATGCTCTCTCTTTACCCCTTTACTCTCCCCATGCTCTCTCTCTACCCCTTTACTCTCCCCATGCTCTCTCTTTACCCCTTTACTCTCCCCATGCTCTCTCTCTACCCCTTTACTCTTCCCATGCTCTCTCTCTACCCTTTACTCTTCCCATGCTCTCTCTCTACCCCTTTACTCTCCCCATGCTCTCTCTTTACCCAATACTCTCCCCATGCTCTCTTTACCCCTTTACTCTCCCCATGCTCTCTCTCTACCCCTTTACTCTCCCCATGCTCTCTCTTTACCCCTTTACTCTCCCCATGCTCTCTCTCTACCCCTTTACTCCTCCCATGCTCTCTCTAACCCTTTACTCTTCCCATGCTCTCTTTTCCCACTTACTCTTCCCATGCTCTCTCTCTCTCTCTCTCTCTCTACCCTTTACTCTTCCCATGCTCTCTCTACCCTTTACTCTTCCCATGTTCACTCTCTACCCCTTTACTCTTCCCATGCTCTCTCTCTTCCCACTTACTTTTCCCATGCTCTCGCTTTTCCCATTTACTCTTCCCATGCTCTCTCTCCCCTTTACTTTTCCCATGCTCTCCTCTACCCTTTACTCTTCCCATGCTCTCTCTCTTCCCACTTACTCTTCCCATGTTCACTCTCCCTATGCTCTCTCTCTCTCGCGCTCTCTCTACTACTTCACTTTCCCCTCAGTCTTATTTTCTCCTTACAGGTCCCTTTACCCTTTCTCTCTGACTTTGTCTTTCTTTCTCCCTCTTTCTCTCATTTATTTGTTCATTCTCTCCTACTCTATTCCCAATCACTCTCTCTTTCTTTCCACACAGTCTCTCTGTCTCAATCCTATGCTTATTTTCTTGCTCACATTTTCTCTCTCCATCTCGCTGTTTCCCCCCCAACTTATTTCCTCTCCCTCCTTTCCCCTTGTACTTCCCCCTTTTCCTTATCTATCTATCTATCTATCTATCTATCTATCTATCTATCTATCTATCTATCTATCTATCTATCATTTTCCCTCTCCTCTTCTCCCCTTATGCTTTCTATTTCTCTCTCTCAGAAGAAAAGGACATCTTCATTTTAAAGTGAAAGACTGGTGGTGAATCAAAGGAAGTGATTTAAATTCACTGACAGGACTTTAAATACCAGCCAGGGATCACAGTTATGCCCTTTGGCAAAGTAATTATTCACTCCGCTAAAAGACACCTAGGTCTGTATGCGTGTGCGTGTGTGTGAGAGAGAGAGAGACAGGGAGAGCATCTTCATGAGGACTGTGTGTTGATCTATGACTACTTTTACATGAACTACAGTGGCTTGAGGGCAGCGCAGTGGGTAGCATTGTCATCGCACTGCAAGAAGGGCCTGTGTTGTGTGTGTGAGAGAGAGAGGGAGAGAGCTTCTTCATGAGGAGTGTCTGTGTTGCTCTATAACTACTTGTACATGAACTGCAGTGGTTTGAGGGCAGCGCAGGTAACTTAGTATGGTAACAGATACATATACATTTGAGGCTTTATAGGGTCCTAAGGGCTAACAAGGGTATGTCCCAACAAATGAGTGGCCAATACCTGCCAGAAAGTCATCATGATCCCAGGGTAAGAAATCCTGAGGTCACATGCAGAGTTTCCACTAGAGCATTTTAGCACAGCTCATGGTGTTATGATTGGGTCACTGGTGTTTTCATGCAGCGGTCAAATGCATCTGAGATTTCCCCAAATGGGGTTGTACTGTAAACGCTTTCTTCTCCTCCTGACTCCTGAAAGCAGATGCCCACATTGCAACCCTGACTCGGTCATACAGATTCCTCCGTCAGTAAGCCACCCAGGTTCTTGTCCAGTCTCTGGTTATTTTAAGGCTAGAGAACTGCAAATCTCTCCTGGCTGGTCTTCCTCCACAGACCATCAGGCGCTTGGAACAGGTTCAGAATGAAGCAGCTCGGTTTATCTTCAATCTTCCCAGGTTCACCCACGTCACTCCACTGCTGCGCTCCCTTCACTGGTTTCCTGTAGCTGCCCGCATCAGGTTTAAAACTCTGATGCTTGCTTACAGAGCCAGGAATGGACCAGCCCCTCCCTACCTTATGGCAATGGTCAAGAGCCGCTCTGTACCTCGAGCCCTTCGAGCTTCAAGTACAGCACGACTAGACCGGCTAACCAGGAAGATGCATGGAGACAAGAATCTAGACTCTGCTCTAAGCCTCTTGCAGTCTTCAGATGCAGACTGCAGACCCATCTCTTTGTAAAGCACTTAAGTAATTGAGCACTAATAGATGTGTATATATTGTATTGCTTTGTTTTGGCACTTATACTGACCATAACCTTTCTATGAGTGCTGGGTTGGGCTTGCTAGGTAGTGCACTTATACTTATGTACAGGGGTTGGACAATGAAATTGAAACACCTGGTTTTAGACCACAATCATTTATTAGTATGCTGTAGGGCCTTTTGCGGCCAATACAGCGTCAGTTGGTCTTGGGAATGACATATACTGCGTCCTGCACAGTGGTCAGAAGGATTTTAAGCCATTCTTCTTGCAGGATAGTGGCCAGGTCACTACGTGACGCTGGTGGAGGTTCGTCCTTCTTGGTGGTATGCTGACATTACCCTGGATACCGTGGCTCTTGATACATCACAAAGACTTGCTGTCTTGGTCACAGATGCACCAGCAAGACGTGCACCAACAGTTTGTCCTCTTTTGAACTCTGGTATGTCTCCCATAATGTTGTGTGCATTGCAATATTTTGAGCAGAACTGTGCTCTTACCTGCTAACTGAACCTTCACACTCTGCTCTTACTGGTGCAATGTGCAATTAATGAAGATTGGCCACCAGGCTGGTCCAATTTAGCCATGAGACCTCCCACACTAAAATGACAGGTGTTTCAGTTTCATTGTCCAACCCCTGTATGTCTTTGTATTGGTCTCTCTTGGTATCAGCACTGGCCCATGCTTGGGCAGCGTCTGAGCTCATGGCGAGTTTTAGACTCTCACCTTTTTGCATTAGCTAGGAAACATTCTCCAACAGACCACCAAGCATGGTCGTAAGTGCGGTAATGTAAATGTAAATGTAAGATGTTGAGTCAGGCAGCGATACAGAAGAGTAGCTGGTCTCCTATTGTGCCTCTCAGTGCCGTCTGAGCAACTAGTGGCAGCCAGATATATATATTAAACCAGAGAGGAAGTTGCAGGCAGTCTTAAACTGTGCTGCTGGGAGAAGGTAGCAGGCATCGCGGCTAGACCGAGGCATGAGCCTCAAACACATACTGAAAGATGATTTACCAACAGAATAACATTATTTCAGCTTTCAGGATCAGACGTACGCGCAAGACGACGCGCCACAAAATATGCCATGATGCAGTCGCAATATGCGCTCAGGCTGTGTTATTGTTCCTGAAATTCGATTTTTTTATTAGCTGGAGTGGAATAAGACTGCAGCAGAATGTTTTGCTGGGAAGGAACACTTATAAACATTGCTGTCTGTATGAACTTTCATTTTCTGTTTTGTCTCCAGCTTGTTGATGGCTTCATTATTTCACTCTGCCTTCTAAACCCTGCTCCTCACAAGTGCATGGGGTGCAGTCCTCCGTCCTGCCCTAGTAAATCAAGCACCATCTTCAGATATATCACGATCGTGCGTTTGGAACTGCACATGTGCTCATACATACAAGTGACCCTTTGTCTGTACATGGAATGAAAGCTGATCAAAAGGAATAATGAAATATGGAATGCTGTCAATCAATTTACAACAAATACATTTATATGGATCATAATTTAAAATATGCACGGGATGCCCTACACATCTAAAAACCTACTAAAACGAGTGGAGTAATGATCTGGATGTGCTATCGTTACCTCCTCTTTCCTTCAGGGACTGTTTTCCAAGCTGGTCTGCAACTTAAGTGTCTGTTCTTTTGAGTAATTCAGGATGTTCAAGTCAGTTTACAAATGGTTATTCCGCTCAGTCAGCGTCAGATTTCATTCTGTTACCTGACTTCACTAAGCTACTCCTATAATCAACTCAGCCACTGCCGTGTTTCATGGTAGCTAGCTTTTCAGCAAACACTGTTTGTAAAGCTAGTTAGCATACTTCTCTAATGCTGGTCTAATGCTAGACTGGTTTAGCTGGTCACCCAGCATGGTCATGTAGGCTGACTCGTATACCAACATCCAAACACAACACAATGCTGGTTTTGGTGGTGACCAGTATATGAAACTTCCACTGCTTCACCTCATACCTGTTAGCTGGAAAGGAGCGATGGAATTTTAAAAGCTAAGCTAGGCTAGCTTAGGTTCAGTCAATACAATTAGATATAAACTGAGCCTGATGTTCAGCTATGCAATGTTTATGCAATGCTACACCCGAACGATTAAATAGAACTTCGTTTCTAATCTGCTGTCTTTGATTTTGCTCTGATCTTTGATCTGTTAGTTACGAAGATCCACATGCTAGTGGGTTAATGGGCTGCAAAAGATCCATAATCAAGGAAAGCAGCTAAGAAAGGATGATTCATTCAGCTATTCTGAAACAGCCTAGACCGACTAATAAGCCTGCCACAGTGGCACATCACCCATAACACCCTGTGCTATGACATCACATTTCCAAACCCTATATAAATGACCACTAAAGCACAATTCTGAATGACCGTGAGTCAACAACTGTGAGCTGTCATTGTACTAGCCCAAAATTAAAATGGCCTCATAACAAATTTTAGTTAAAGTTGCCATAGAATAGAAACTGTATTCACATTGGTGTAGTTGAATAAGAAGACCGCAGAACTGACCAACCGTAAACCTCAAACAATGTGGTCTCCTCATTCCAGTGCAAATCCTGTGTTTGTACAAGAGGGCTATAAAACGAGCCATTTCCAAAATGTTAAATAACAGTCCTGATTCTATCCAAAAAAAAAAAAAAAAAAAGACACACTCTCAATGTACATATACTAGCTCACCTACCAGACAGACAGAGCAACAGCTATGGCAGACTATATGCACAGAAATGTACCTTTCCAGGCTGTGAAGATGTCAGCACCACTTTTCAGGCCCTTTCCAATGAACTGAATAGGGCACAGGTGATGTTCATCTTTAAACAAGACTGGACTTGGCTTCTATTCGCCAGCTTAATCTAATTGTTCTGTTCCACCTTAAATGCTACAGCGTGTTCAGCAAGAATGTAGCTGTGGTATCATTGTAGCTGTGGTATCATTTAAGGTGGAATGGAGAACAGGAAGGCAACTCTAACAGGATACTGGACAACTTTAATTCCAAGATGTCAGCCTGTACTGCACATTTGTACTGCCCCAGAAAGCAAACCATGGGTGACAGAGGCAAGAACTCCCTCAGTTCAAAAGAAAGAAACCTCGAGAGGAACCAAGACTCAAAAGGGGAACCTATCCTCCTCGGCTCCACACCAGACAAGCAAAGGAAAGGAGCGTTCAGAGTAATAAATCCTCTACCTTAGTTTACTTTTTGTTGTGTATTCATTTTGTTTTCCTGCCTGTCTGTTTAACAAACTGCATCCAAACCGGCCAATCAGAGCAGAGCTCTTCAAAAACGTTCATCTTGGTGCTGCCTGCGGTGCCTCCACACACGGATTCGTTGGTCCTCTCCACCAAGACAAAAATGGTGCTCGTCACTGAAGATGACCCGGGGCCGTTCTGAGTCACTCCATGACAGTCTGTCATGCCATTGCAGTGTTTGGCAACCCAGACATGGTGCTAAGGTCAGTCGTTGTAACGGTCTGCACGCATGGGTGTATGTAGTCCTGCATCATGCATGCAGCTGCAATTGGGCTGGCACTAACAGGATGGCTCACGAAGGGCATCACTGCTCGCTTAATTGCTGTTGGGTCAGTCAAGTACAGAAATATGACCTGTCCTCGCTTACGTCACATGTGCGTGAGTGTGAATGTCTCACAATGGCAGACCCACCCAAATTTCATTCCAGCAGTTGATTCCTTCTGGGTGCAGCTATTTGTGCAATTAAGTTTTTGACGTTGTGTGTTAGGACTAGATATTTGAAGATGGATTACAAAATGAATCTAGTTGAAAATAATCCAGGCTGTTTATGTAGGCTAGCTAAACCTAGCTGCTATGTGCTAGCTAGCCCTCTTGCTAACAATTACTCATACTTCTGCTAATAATTAAAGATTTTGAACCCTTGTTGATCCCACAGTGGGGAAATTTACAAGTCTCCACATTTAACCCAACCTTGAAGTGAAACACCCACACTCACTACTGAAGACACACACTAGGGGGCAGTGAGCACACTTACCCGGAGCGGTGGGCAGCCCTATCCACGGCACCCGGGGAGCAGTTGTGGGTTAGGGGCCTTCCTCAAGGGCACCTCAGTCGTTACTGTCAGTTCAGGGAATCGAACCGGTAACCCTCCGGTCACAAGGCTGGTTCCCTAACCTCCAGCCCACGACTGCCCCACGGTCAACTTCACGGAAGGTGAAGTTTATAGACTGGACAGGCTGTTTCAAAACCTGGCAATGCTTCAGTGCATTCCTCATCTTCACCATTCCAAGTTATGGCTATGTTAATTAGTTTCAGAAGTGCCACAAATTGTACTATTCGTTCCACTAGTGAAATCCCAGGCAACGTGATTTCCACACCATTCCAGAGCACAGTAGAATCTGTTGTCAGTACACGAAAATGTATGCTGTTTGTGGACTGCCTGAAGGGCCCGACCCATTTTTTCTTCATCAAAAGAATTCTCGCAATGAACCGAAACTGAGATTCATACAATCTTGTGTCACATTAGCGCTCTTGGCGCTCCGTCTCCATGTTCGACACATGGGACTCCGCTGCAAGTGCACACATATATTGCGTAAGGAGAAGTTGTTTTCTGAGGAGCTTAAACTGTTTAATTTGATGTCAAAATGCAGAGTAGGGCTCTACAACACTTATTATACCGCATTAGGAAGCATACATAGACACTTTTTTTCGACAGCCAAGGAAGGGAAATATGAATGGACTGTGCTACTGAAAGGGACTTGCAAGCTGGCAATGACCTGTAGTGAAATCATAGGAACAAACGGCAAGGATGAACACTGTGGAAAGAAACTGATGTAGTGCCATTGTGACTAAAGTTTTTTGTTTGTTTGGTTGGTTGTTTTTTTGTTGCCATGCTCTGCTTGCTCCTTGTCTAGCCCACTCACTAGTCAGTAGCTTTTTTGGATTTCAATGTGAGTTTCTGTAAGAAAAACAGATAATTATAAATTAATAAGTTTAGATGAATGTAGAAGTAAACAAATTAATAGTAAACAAAACAAAACAAAAACATGTTTATTTATTTATATGTAGACATTTCCCCATTTATTACTTTCTGCAGTCAATATGTTAATGAGAACTGTTGCCATACACCACTGGTTATGAACTGAAACACTGGTGCTTACTTAACACACTTACACTCGTAGCAGACACGGCTCTACACACTTTCTGGGACTTTTTTGGTGGTATCTCTATACAGCAGGTTTTCCACAGAGCCTTCATAATTAATGCGATGATACCAGTGATCAAAACCTTGTGGAGGCAAGTGTGGCATAATTAGAACACATAAAACAATGTTCTAAATGACAAAGGAACATGCCTGAGCACACTTAGGGTTCTTTAAGGAATAGCTCAGTGAGAAATCGTGATGATTCTCAGCTTATCCCAGAGGTGGTCGGTCTGTCAAACTGTCGAGTCTAAAACAGAAGCTGCTAACATTGATAACAAACTGTAGAAGTCAATAATTCCCCAAAACCTCCCTCAACCCATTTAAACCACATTTCATTTATGCCATTTAGCTGACGCTGTTACCCAAAGCGACTTTATTCTTATTACAGGAAGGCCAATGTAGTGTTAGGGGTCTTGCCCAAGGAGTCTTATTTGCAGTGGCGTGCAGTGCGTTTACTGGTTACCCCTTCTTCTACACAACCCCCCTCCCACCCCAACCCCACACACATTTTGTTAATGCTCAATAAACCACATTAATCATACTATAATCATACTATCAATCACAGCTAAGAAAACACTGCTAGAACACGTTAATGTAGTATCCTGAATTGGTTGATGTTTGTCATTTTACTTTATGAATAATAATAATGATGAATGATTTATGATAATATATATATATATATATATATATATTAGCACAACATAGTCACCCACACCAGGATTCTAGCCCCAGTCTGCCACACGCGGTGGTGGCTCCCTGACAGGTAGTGGTGTTATCCGCTGAGCCACACCAACTGACATTTAGCTCTGTATTAAGGACATACAGTATAGACTAATTGATGTTCAAGTCAAGCTGCAAAAATCACGGTTTGGATTTCAGTAAACAAACACTTAGGAGGCTTTGATTATATCCATATTTGATTATATCCATATTTTTCACCTGCCAACTGTTCTTTTAAGACATTACTGATGCAGTGAGTAGCTTCTCATTTCCCAAACTACTATGTGGGAACACACATCCTGTGGTCATAGAGAAGATATTACAGTACTTTAAAAGGGTCAAATTATTGGACTGCATAAAACAACTGCGCAGCTAAACTGGCACTACCGGAATTAGGGTAAGGACTACCCAACGCGTTATTAAAACCGTTATTGGAGATCACTTGAACACTTGTTGAAGGTGTGCCATAAGAAAATGACAGTATAACTTCCAGCTGTGTTTAAAAGTGAAAGTAAAGAGTATTTTAGGATTGAGGCTATACAGCTTCAGGAAAATCACTTGTTAGCAAAGCTATTTCGATAACAAGGCTTTAGTTTAGTTTTAGTTAGGGAGCATAATGATTGGACTATTGAACAATTAAAAAAGATCATGTAGTCTAAGGAGTCCAGATTTGACCTATACAACAGGATTGTTACAGTAATAAGGGAAACACATTCAGTGACCCACCCCATCAATCAGGCTTAGTGCCCACTGTACAAGCCTCTGGGGGCAGTCTTGTGATCTGCTTTATGAGGTCAGTGCCAGACTGTCGTGGAGTGAATCAAAATGTCAGCAGGTCATCTTCAGTGAGTCCTGCTTTTGTCTTGGTGGAGATGACCAACAAGTAGCCAGGATGAACAATTTGTTTTCCAGGTAACACGTCCAGAAGAGCTGGTGACACTCCACCTTCACCGCTACCACCAAATCTGCAGAAACTGCTTGAGGATGACAATGCATATGATGAATCCCGCTTTTGTCTTGGTGGAAAATACCAATGAATGGTCAGCACCAAGATGAAGAGTTTGTTGTCACATGCAGAGAAGGCCTGGTGTCACTCCACCTCCATCCCCACCACAAAATCCACAGGAGCTGTGTGAGAATATTCAAGCTGCATGGGACTGATCATCTCAGGACACCATTAGGATCCAATCCCATGCTGACTTCTTCTACTGGGTGACTTCTGAGGAAGTTGTGAGTACTTTCCACAGCAAGTGGGTGGACTAAACTTGGACTTAGGAGTTTTTGCTCTCTGTTATAATGGATGAGGGATGGATTTAAGTAGGGGATACAAACTGTAGCTGTCTAATGACACAAGTCAAGATTTTTTTTAATGAGGAAACATAGTTGCTGGATTGATTCCACCACATAAACACATCATCTGTTTTCATTTTGACCTTGACCACTGAGAGCTATTATCCTAGCTAACGTCCAGATGGTAATACCGTCTCAAGAGGTTACCATTTCTCTGACACAGCCACTGTGGATGAAGTAGTTGATATGATTCAGTCAGAAATATCATGCTATTAACACTCTGGACCTTGCTGGCATGGGAGAGTTGTTCTCTGGTGATTGGGCTGATTAAGAAAGGACAGTGTTTTATAACAAAGTCTTATTTGAAGAGCTGTGGATCTCTGGAAACTTATCAAGCTAACAGCATTTCTTACCCTCCGGATTATGATGACTTTCTGGCAGGTACTGGCCACCCCATGCATTTGCAATGGGACAGTCCCTCATATGTTGCTGTTTCTTGGCTATAGGGTAGAGCAGTCAATAGGGAATTCATTTTTCCTCCAAGCAAGGTGGGACATTCCCCAGTTAGCCCTTTGGACCCTGTGAAAGCCACACATCTATATGTATCTGTTACCATACTAAGTTAGTCCCACTGTCCGACACAGCTGGGCAACACAGGACTACATGCAAGCTGCTGACTGCCCTTAACACCACGTCAATGTCACCAAAGATGTAATGGTGTTGTGCCAGATTGTCATAGAGTGACTCAAATGGCAGCGGGTCATGACTAATCCTGCTATGGTCTTGGTCCAACGAATCAGTGTGTGGAGCGCCCAAGATAAACGGTTTGTCACATGTCACATGTCTGAAAGGCCCGGTGTCACTCCATCTCTATCCCTACCACACAATCTGCCGGAGCTGTGTGAGAACATTCAAGCTGCATGGGATGGATTATCACAGGACACCACTGGGAACCCCTACAGCTCCATACTGAGATGTATGTATGTTGCATTAGCAAACATGGTGGCCTGACACCATACTGAGAGCCACTTCTTCTGCATGTGTAGCTCAATAACTATTGGCCATGTCAGTCTACATTTATCATGATTTATTTATTCTGGTAATCTTTATCTTCCCTTCCAATAGCACTGCAATCCCACACTTTATCTTTGGTGTAGCTATTCTTTTGATGATGAGTGTATATTAACATACTGTATATACTTGTTTGGTTTGCCTTGAGTGAAGAGGTACTTGCTCCTCATTTGATTCACTCTTAAGCCTGGCAAACCTGACCACCTCAGTAAAGATGTTCTTGCACTGTACAGTATGTGAGAATTTACAGCATGCAAAACCCTGCCAATATGGCACAGCCATCCCATAACAATGCACCAAGTGATCCATTTTCCCAAGCCTTATTCCCAAATCCTAGTAGTTCCTTACATAATTCCTCTGCTCCATTATTGCATTACTCTTCATTTGTTAATTCTTCATTTTCCCTTCTTTATCTTCTATTCCCTTACGCTGGCTGGAATATTTCTTTCCCACTTATGTCTTCTGTATTCATTCTCTTTTCTTCTTTATTGTCTGGAGAGCAATATGCTCCATCCTCTTCTTTTCTTCTCTGCCCAGCCCTCCTCCTCTCTCTCTCTTTCTATGAATGTTCCTTTATAAAATTAAAGTACAGTGTTTAGTCCGAGGAGCTCATGGCCTTGCTGTAGCTGACAGGGAGCAACATTTATTGGGAAGCCGTCCTTCAGGGTGACAGAGATGGGAGGGGGTGAGAGCGAGCAAGCGAGAGAGAGAGAGAGCGAGAGAGAGAGAGAGGGAGAGAGATAGAGAGAGAGACAGAGAAAGAGAGAGAAAGAGAGACAGAAAGAGAGAGAGACAGAAAGAGAGCGAGAGACAGAGAGAGAGAGACAGAGACAGAGAGAGAGCGAGAGAGAGAGAGAGAGAGACAGAGAGAGAGAGAGAGAGAGAGAGAGAGAGAGACAGAGAGAGAGAGAGAGACAGAGAGAGAGAGAGAGAGAGAGAGCGAGAGAGAGAGAGATAGAGAAAGAGACAGAGACAGAGAGAAAGAGAGACAGAGACAGAGAGAAAGAGAGACAGAGACAGAGAGAAAGAGAGACAGAGAGAGAGACAGAGAGAGAGAGACAGAGAGACAGAAAGAGAGACAGAGAGAGAGAAAGAGAGACAGAAAGAGAGAGAGACAGAAAGAGAGCAAAAGAGAGAGACAGAGCGAGAGAGAGAGAGATAGAGAAAGAGACAGAGACAGAGAGAAAGAGAGACAGAGACAGAGAGAAAGAGAGACAGAGACAGAGAGAAAGAGAGACAGAGAGAGAGACAGAGAGAGAGAGACAGAGAGACAGAAAGAGAGACAGAGAGAGAGAAAGAGAGACAGAAAGAGAGAGAGACAGAAAGAGAGCAAAAGAGAGAGACAGAGCGAGAGAGAGAGAGAGAGAGAGAGAGAGAGAGAGAGACAGAGAGAGAGAGAGAGACAGAGAGAGAGAGAGACAGAGACATGACATCCTGAAACCCCAAGACCATGTTTCTTCCCTTGGTCTGTCACTCAGTATTAGGTGTGTAAGTGTGTGTGTGGCCACTGGATGTAGCTCTTTGAGGGGACCAGCTGTTGCCCCCAGGTATGACAGAAAAACACGGAATTCTGACACTGTATGGTCATATGGACTGTACCCATGTGGGTTTATTTTTTTCTTTGTACGGAAAATGCAGCTTTTATATTACAGATTTCTGAGCTTACAGCTACAGTTGGGTGTAGGCAAAGCCCTGGAAAAATATGAGTGGGGGTACAGGGTAAAATATAACACAGTATATCATATTTGATGACATTTTGGAATAGATAAAAAGAGCTAAACAATGTAAGAGCTGTGCCACATTTACAAATTCATGCAAAGCACCCCATGGACCTGGGTTTTAAACTCATTCACTTACTCACTAGTGTTTATCAGGCTAAGTGTTCATCACTAGGGGGCACTGATAGCAAAAATGCAGCAGTACACACACGCTAATGAACAACTAGCGTTTAATTACTGCATTTAATAATGTGTAAGGCTCATTCATGCATATGCTTATTATTTTTCCTAGTTTTTATGTGTATTTATTTATTTTTTTATTTATTCTTTAACTTTGCCTGATCTCTGTAGAGGTTGTGTTCAGATATTTGCATTTAGAAAATATGTCATTTGACCACAGAGGTTTAAATATATACACAAAACACCTGTGGTCAAATGCCATGTTTCATAAATAAACGTCTGTGTTCAGGAAATACTGATGACTATATATTGAGATCCCAGGTATCTATATGTAAAGTATATTTAGAAGTATAAACACTCCTGGCCTAATGGCATGTCTACTTAATTAATCTAGGTGACAATAAGTGAACACATCCTCTACACACTGTTGCACGTATCAATGCACGTAATCTGTTTATTTGCTGAACGGAACATATGAGGGGGAAAGTATACACATAGTATGTGGTCTGTCCAAAAGCTAACTCTGGAAATAAATAGAAATGAGCAAAAATTGCATATTCAAGGCTGTGCTTACTCTAAAACTCAACAAAATGTGATTTCACTTTCACCGACTGTTTCAACCTTCTGCATATGACAACAAAGTTCTATCCATGATAAAAGAAAACCAACAAAGCAGGCTCCACATGATGTTTGTGTGCTGCCGCAAGTCACTCTGTCAAACCTGATATTACAGTAGAATGTAGGATCTGACTGGGTTTTGAAGAAGGTCAGGCTCAGTGTTTCAATCTGAAAGATATGACAACAAGTCCTTCACCAGCTGTCTTTTAACACACCCTCATCATCCAATTAATCCACTTAGGAAAGGGGTCCTGAGTACCTATTCTACAGGGAGCATCAAAATCGTCTTCTGCATGATACATGCCATTACTACATGCCTATACTACAGCTTTAACAATAAGATAATAATATTATAAGATAATTATATATACACAGGTGTTGGACAATGAAGCTGAAACACCTGTCATTTTAGTGTGGGTGGTCTCATGGCTAAATTGGACCAGCCTGGTGGCCAATCTTCATTAATTGCACATTGCACATCCCTAGTAAGAGCAGAGCCATGGTGGTCGTAAGGTTCAGTTAGCAGGTAAAGAGCACAGTTTCTGCTCAAAATACTGCGCAATGCACACAACATTATGGGACTCCATACCAGAGTGCAAAAGAGGACCAGAATGGTTGGTGCACGTCTGTGCTAGGCGCATCCCTGTGACCAAGACAGCAAGTCTTTAGTGCTGTATCAAGAGCCATCGGTATCCAGGGTAATGTTCAGCATACCACCAAGAAGGACGAACCTCCACCAGCATCACGTAGTGACACCTGGCCACTATCCTGCAAGAAGAATGGCTTAAAATCCCTCTGACCACTGTGCAGGACGCAGTATATGTCATTTCCAAGATGAACTGACGCTGTATTGGCCGCAAAAGGAGGCCCTACACCATACTAATAAATGATTGTGGTCTAAAACCAGCTGTTTCAGTTTCATTGTCCAACCCCTGTAAATCTATCATATTGTCCAACCATTCCGTACAAGTTATTATAGATGTAGGCAATAGTAACACTCTAACAAGAGCAGGAATACAAACTCTGAGTGTCTGTGTACCCAGCCAGGGCAGGAGGGATGGCTAATAAGACCAAGGGAATACATATGTATATGTACATGCATGTATCAGAGAGAGCAAAAGAGCCATAGGGTATCTGAGTATGCCAGAGAGATTGTGCCATTATCAGTAACCCTGAATGAGCTTGACTCAGCTCCCTCTCTCTCTCTCTCTCTCTCTCTCTCTAACCCTCAGTCTCAATGTCTCCCCTTCCCTCACACACACTGTTTTACCACCCCTCAATCAATCTTCATTTTCTCTCTCTCTCTCTCTCTCTCTCTCTACCTTCTTCCCCACCTTCCCTCCTCTTTAACGGCCAGTTGCTGAAATCTCTCAAGTGAAAAACCTCCTCTCTCATCCCCTCTCCCCCACGTTCCTCTCCACTCTCACCATCCTCCCTGATCGCAATCCTTCTTCCCTAATAAACAGCACTCCTAGGGTGCTGCAGGATCCAGAGCTGTCTGTTCTGGCTAACTAGTGTCAGCAATGCATGGAATCTTCATATAGCCTTCGTAACACCTCCGCAAGAGACACAGTGGTGCAGCGCTTTCCTGATCCTAATGCAAATCCTTTCACACTGCACCGTGAACAAACAAAGGATGATGAGCAGATGCGTCATACCACAGAAAAAACATGTCTAGAAATATGAGTGTCTAAGCAGGAGATAGATAAACAATATTAATATCACCAAGTAGATCAGTTAGAGGACTGCACATGTATGAGTTAATACTTTGGCATATGTTACCCTAATTCCCATAAAACCACAACACGACCTTGTATGTGTTTATTGTTAGTGATTTTTACAGGTTTTTGTATTTTTCAGTTTAAGTGTTGGATTTCTTTAATGTGTAATGTGGAAACTCTGAGGAGGTACAACAAGAAGCAGGACAGGTAGCCTGAGGTGCAACTGCTGCACCCCCTAAGGTGGACCAGGAACTTTCAAAAAAGAGGCTGGACAGGTTGCCTGGGGTGCCAAAATGCAACTGCTGCTTCAAGATGGCAGATTTTGTGATTTTGAGCCCCTAGGCAAAATACAGGAATGGGGGCCACCACATTTATAAACAAGTGGTGGTCTGAAGGCTGGAGGTTAGGGAACCAGCTTTGTGATCGGAAGGTATCCTGTTTGAATCCCTGAACCGACAGGACATGACTAAAGTGCCGTTGAGCAAGGCACCAAACAGCCAACTTCTACCTGGGCCCTGTGAATAGGGATGCCCACCGCCCTGGCCACCAGCACCCCACCCTAGTGTGTGTGTGTGTGTGTGTGTCTTATTGTTGAGGTCAAATTCCTTTGTGTACAAACACAATTGGTCAATGACTAATTTAGTAGCACAGCCATATTCACTGCATCCAATTACAATCATTAAATTAAATCATCTATTTGATAACATTATTGAACATATTTCTAGATTCCCCAAATCTGGAGTCATCTATATTACGCTAACGCTAGCATTATGTGCAGTCCGGTGAGCCCATGCAGCACTCTGTTCTTAGTACCTCTCAACACCCCAACACCAGATAACCTCCTCTCCATAATATGCAGGTGTGTCATCGCAAAACAACATGGAGTAGTCCGTTACTACCATGACAGAGGGGTGGGGTTGTTTTGAAATGACTGAATATGTGTAGTATAAATAATCACTACAATTGCAAATAACAGTTATTTTTAAAATATACAGATATACTTCTTTACATCATCATGTACAGTGCATCTAATCTGTAGTTTCATTGGGGCCTTGGCTCATCGGGGCCATAGACAGCTGCCTACCTTAATATTTTATATTTTATATTTAATTACTGTTATTTAATGATCCATAGTCCACAATTACCTGGTAATTTACTGTCAATTTACAGTGAAAGGTTTAACAGTGCATCTTAAACGCAAGGTGATAAAACAGTCAGCATATATAAAGCGATATAACTGTAAGTGGTAAACTAAATTATGGCTGGTTTTGGCAAATATCAATCACACACGTCTTATAAGTAAAAGTTACCATGTTGTGACACAGGCGGCTCTTTAACCCCCTTAGCTGTCTGTTATTAAACGCCCCTCCCTGCTCACCCACTTAGGAATCAGTGATCCGAGCACAATACGTATGGCTCACCAATGAGCTGGCTGGTTCAGGATCATCACACACATTTATTTTATATATATATATATATACAATATATATATATATATATATATATATATATATATATATATATATATATATATATATATATATATATTATTTTTATTTTTTTTGGATTTTCAAGGCATAATCCTTTCCATGACATTGTCACCAGTGTCAGCTCAACCTTGAGCATGATTTCATTTGATGAAGTCCTCTGAAGTAGGAAAGCAAACACGGTATTTGTGCAAGAGCACACAGTAGCAGGACGGGAGCATACACAGAGAAAAAGGAAGAGAGAGAGAGTGAGAGAGAGAAAGAAAGAAAGAAAAAAAGAAAGTTTTGGAGAAAATATCCTGAATGAAAAGTCCAAATGAAAGCACTCACGTTCAGGCTCCAGGCTCTTCTTTTCTAATGTAAAAATCTCCTCTCCAGTTTCGGCTTGTCTTTTATTATCTACAGGGAATTGGGAAATGAGAGAGAGAGAGAGAGAGAGAGACAGAGAGAGAGAGAGAGACAGAGAGAGAGAGAGAAAAGCACAAAAATAAGAAAGTAATTACTGGGATTTCTTTTTTTAGCAGGATGCTGCACAGGAGAAAAAAAGGACATTTCTAAGAGTTATACAGGCAGCCATATTTCAACAGCCCACAAGCCAAATGATTTGCTAATCGGCTAAAGCAGTGCTGCTGGCAGAACGTATATGAGTAACACGCTCCACACATTTAGGACTTTTCAGAACTAACAAGTTTAAGGCACCCGTACTGTTGTATCACTAACATCTGCTACAATCTGTTTTGTTTGTGGCTCTGCCAGGGGAGGGGCCAAGCACACTGATGGGGAAACCTTGATGAGCCTCAAAAACACAAACACCCAGCAAGAGTGAACCAGAGTGCTTCATTCACACATAATGTGCCACACCTACAAAAATGGAAGCTCACTTTGCCCTCTCTATGGGTCATTCACCCCTCAGTGTCTCTGGCTCGCACCCTTGTGTGGCATGTAGGCCACACGTCCTCCCTGCTCCCATTAAAGAATGGGCCAGTTTATAAGGGCACAAGCCCTGCATTCTGATCCCGGACACCTGTACGTGTTCACTGGGACGTATAGGAACACTTCTGGAGGGAATGGCAGCGACTCCACCCCACCCCCATCACATGTTACTTACATTAGCCCTTGGGAGTGGAGGTGGAGTACTGATGATATAACAGACCCAGTGCAAAAAATATACCTCTATATAAAAATGGCCATAGGCAAATTAAAGCGGACCTACAGAGTATAGAGTGGCACCCTGCTACAGGTTCAGCCCAACACTGCTGTGGCTGTTCTTCCAATGGTGATGGTTCGGCAGTATCAGCTTAGCCTATCGCGGCAGTCTGGTAGAACGCGTTGGTAGACCTGATCACCGTCACAAGCTAGACTGAAGCAGGTCAGAGGTAAGTAAAAATAAGGTGGTACATTTTTTCACCTTTTTAAGGTAAATGATACAGACGAACCGTCACCATGACTGACTGACCCAGCAACCACTAGTACGCGCACAATAACAATTGTGTTACGAGATGACATCACTGTTATTCACTGTTATTGTGTCTGAATTGAGGTGATGCACTAATACCGGCTCATAGCTGATGTATATTAATGTTATAAAGTCAGAATCTTTTTGTAAATGCCAGATTTTGAATCTGAATTAATATTTTAAAAGTATAAATTAAAAAGTATTGTTCTTTTAAATACATCAAATGGCCAACAAATGCTCAGCTTAAGTAATGTGCTCAGTACAAGGAAGCTTGTTGCCAAAGCATCGCAGGCGGCTCCCCAGGAAGCTGCTTGAGAAATTGTCCAGAGTGGGTACCGCTGCATCGATGCACAGGTGGGGGTAGTGTGAAGAATAAAGGCTGTGGTGTTTGGTACAGACTAGTATACATGTGGTGAAATAGTGTTAGCTGCTGTCGGCTGCTGTTAGCTGCTGAGCTGAGACTGAACTGGGTTGTGTAGGGCTGCTGAAGCATATCCTAGAGTTCAGCGGGCAGATGGCAGGAAACACCCTGGACAGGCCTCCAAACTGCTGCAAAGCAGATACACATCCACCCGCCTAGGTGGCAATTTAGCATCTCAAATTCATTTTAATGCACGTCTTTGGACTGGAGCACTGGGAGGAAACCCACATGGGGACGGGGAGAACATGCAAACTCCACACAGAAAGGAACCAGGACGTCTCGGAAATTGGAGTCAGGCCCTCCTTGCTTTTAGGCAATAGCGCTACCCATTGTACTACTACTATGCTTCCTGAAAACGTCACACCGAAAGAGTCACTGATCTCATATTATGTTAAACAGTCACACCAGTTGGAGCCATATGTGGAAACATTTCAAACATAAAGATGACAAATATATAAAGTGAGTCAGAAATAAAGTGATGTGATTAACACAAAAAAAAAAAATAAATAAAAAAAAATAAAAAAAACAGTACACCAAAACTAAAGCTCTAAATCAGTCCAGAGGTCCAGGTAGAAATCATATTTTCAGACCCCTAATCTATCATAAATAGACGTCATTTAAAAAAATGTAGTCATGTGGGTTCTATCTGCTATAAGGACTGTACTGGATCATAAGGCTTTTTGTTGGCACGTCATGCTTGGACTAACCAGCTCTCCGAGGTTTCAGCAGCTCACAGAAACAAACGAGGTACTATGAGTTTAAAAGGCAGTCATTTCACTCGAGAACTAGCGAGCTCATGGCTGTGGTGTATATGAGCGAGCATTCTATGCTCGATTATATAAGACTGTTATAATCACTACCTGGGTGATTGATTGCTTCTGTCTGTTGTAAGTTGTTGAGCTACCAAGTAAAAGAAGCTGTACTGCATCCTTGCTTCCGTGAATGATTGTTAGAAGTAACCCACCGTATAAGTATTATATAGTGAGCACAAAGACCACAACAATGGCCTTCGTCACGCAAAGATAACTTACACATGACTACATTTGGTACCCATCATCTTAAAAACACTGAAGAAAGAATGAAAGTAAAGTTGAAACCATCTTTACCACTCATAAGACGTCACTCTCTCTTCACTGTCTCTTCAGGATTACCCCCCCACCCGCAAACCACGTCCCCCATTCACAGCAAATAAAAACCTCTTCAAATCTAGGGTTATAATACATATAATACATACATATTTGTTATTAAACTGGTAAAATAGTTGGAATGACATGCTTCTGGTAGTAAACCTGTTTTGGTAATATACCCATAATCTGATTACTGTTTTTTACTGTACCTGTAATGGAATACAGTTACTGTTTTGTATCCTGATTACGTAACACGGTTACATGTATTCCCTTATTACCTAACCCTGTTGACTAGTCTGTGCAATCCCTGGTAGATACCCACAAGTGATTTTTGAAATTGCACAAGTAGTGATACAAGGGGTCTAATAAAGGCACTGGCTCTTTTTATGGAGGTACAGTGTGGTAAACATATCGTCGCTGTTGTCCATTTGTCCATTTTTGCTTTTATGCATCATTTCTACACAGCAGCTGCCATTTACACTGTGTCAGAATCTCATGATGAATGAACTGAACAGAAATGGCCCAAAACTGTTTGGAAAGATGTCTGGTTCCATTGACTTCCATTAAAATTAAATGAAGTTTTTGGCCTCTCCTGTAAAGTTGCCATTGTTTTTCTTTGGAGAACGATGATATGTATGCCCTTAAACTTATTCGTTAAGACTTTTGAGAGTGTCTTGCACAGCATCGGATACTTGACTATATCAGTTCTGGATGCCCAGTTGAACCAACTGAAGTTTTCTTGTGTATATATTACTAGAAGAATCAATATATTAGAAAAACAATTTTTGCTTTGAAGAATAACCAGCTACAAGATGGATGGATACAGTGAGAGAGATCTCAGGAACAAAGGCCATACAATGAAGCCTAAAGACCCACCAAGAAGTATATTCCAGAAGACCACCATATGGTGACCAGGAGCTGTAAATGCTTTAACGGCATAACCTGCCCCAGTAATATAGCCTGACCTGCCCTGCCAGTAGTTACCGCACTGGGCAGTGGCATTTTGCCCCATTCCCTAGAGTCACAGACCTCCAGCTCTTTTAGCATGCTAATACTGAAGCTGAACTAGATCTGGTGTACGGGTCACGCCAGGCCACGTGGTTCCAATTCATTAGAGCCAGACCACTGGGATATGAAGATGAATGGAAAAGAATAAAGGTCCCGGCCAGAAGAAGGGAGACAGAAAGTGAGAAAGAAGCAGAGAGTAGGCTAATGGCTTACTGGGAGAGATTACATATTCATAGCAGCACGCACACAAATATGCACGCATAGCAGCAGCAGCAGCTACAGCACTCATGCAGGGCAAATCCCTTTTACGCACACACACAGATTACTGAGCTGTAACAGACACACTCCAGTATGGGGGGATTAACAGTGAGGTCACTGATTCACATCAAATAACACACTCCTCCACTGTACATGCACCCAGACACACCATCAACACACACCTTCCATAGCTTGTGCTGTCACCTCACACTTTCCATTTGACGAGCAGCTGTTGCTGTGACCTCTGCTGAACTCTTGCGGCTTGGTGACCGGTTGAAAAGGGCAGGAATAGGTCATCACTCTTACCATCAATTCTCTCCTGCTCTCACACACACACACACACATACACATACACATACACATACACATACACACACAGAGCTTGGTCCATGTGACGTTGTGGCTTATCGATTGAAATTTATGGATTTATAACTTGTGGCTTGTTGATCCGAGAAGCAGCTTCTCCATCTAGTTTTTTGTCACAGAATATAAATAACTCCACGTTATTAGCTCAAATTTAACTATTAGCTCCAGCACCACCATGGCTGTAGCCTCACACTCTCATACATATAGCGGATTCTGGTTTTAATGGCGGCTCATCAGGGGAACTGGAGCTTTCCACTTTGCTGTGCTACTCATTAATATGGCTGATGAAGGTTTCCCTTTAAAAGCAGCTGTTTACAGCTGTTTTTGAACAATAGGGCTGGACTCACAGATTCTATCATGGCACTGTGCAGCGTTCTTGCAGCTGCACTTCCATGGGCACTACTACAGATGTGGTCAAAATAGGGAAACACCTTCACAGAGTTGATGGAAATATAATATTTTGAGGGAAAATATGTATAATCTACTAAATCAAATGTGTTTATTTTTTTATTGTGGCAGATATTTTGATATGCAATATGCAGTTTCGTTGTCTGTTGTACCCTCACCCTCCCTTTTCACCCTTCATTGCTCGCTAGCAGCTCAGCACAGAGCCACAAGATTTCTACACTAAGGACCAACCGTGTCCTATTTAAAACAAATGAATGGTCACTGGGTGGCCTGCTGAAAGAGGTTACCTCCTAATTTTTACAACTTCAGTGCCACATACACCCACTAACGTAATGACTAACAAACTTGATGTGACGAACACTGAGCTGAAAGCAGAGCAAGGCTTTTTAGCGGTTAAGCTCAACAACAAGTCCAGGCAAACATAACAAAAGGAGAAGACAGAGCCATGACCCAAAAGTATGAGCAAGAATCGAAAACCACAGAGACATCCAAGCAGCAAACGCAACAAGAGGGCAAAACCAGAACGGAATAAACCAGAAATCAAACAGAGTCAGAACTAGAAACAGCAAACAGAAATCACAAAGATAGAGCGCTCAGTAAGACACAGGTATGGCAAAACCCCGCAAAGAGGGTCATTGAACCAGGGGCTTACAAGCAAACAGACTAAATGAGGAAAACAGAATGTGACTGGGACAGCTAAGCACTTTATTAGTAATACCTCCTTTTAACACTCATTCAACACTCTGAATATATATTTTAAAAAAATAATAATAATTTTATATATATATATATATATATATATATATATATATATATATATATATATATATATATATATATATATACACACATTTTTTTTATATAATTATTTTTAAATTTATTTAGTTAATATAAAAACTGCAATGGTGGTATTTATTCATGTGTGATATCCTCCCATATACATATATATATATATATATATATATATATATATATATATATATATATATATATATATATATATATATATATATATATATATATATATATACACACAATATTAATAAAAAATTCATATCAGTCTAAATGTATCATCATGTATTGTTCCTGGTGATCTGGTGATAATAAGTGTAGGTTTGAAAATAATAACAGCCAAAATACTAGTCTAATGCACTTCTGGAATACATTTCCAAAGGGCTTGGAATTATATATCATTTTTTTTATTTATTTATTTATTTTTTTTAAAGGAAGTTATTAATGCACTGTGAGTATGCAGTTTGATGATTTAATATCTTGTTTAAATTAAATACATGGTCACTGTTGTACCATAAATGTGCAACGGTTAATGCAACTTACAATGCACAACACAATAGTCAGTACCATTCCTTCAAATACAAAAAAAGTTCATTTTAATAAACACATTTTTGACAAATTTCATACATTGCAAAAGATATTTGATAAACACATTTAATATGCATATTTATTTTTCATATGGGCCAACATAAACTGTGCAGCAACAAGAAGACTGGTGTGCCTAATAGAGTGAACAGTGAGTGGACACAGTGTTTAATAACTCTGCTCTGTCTGATCCACTCACACCAGCACAACGCACACCAACACACCACTGCACTGTCCTCTATCACCCTACATTACCCATTACTCTCTGGGAGTCCTGTGGGGAAACAGACGTACTACAGTCTCTAACTATACAATCCATCCATATGGTAAGGATGAGTGTGGACATGAGGCTCTGGGAATGGTCCACCACTTAAGTAATATCAGGTCAGTGGTGTTTCTTTGATGGTCCCTTTCCATTGATGGACTGAGTTGATGATTTCTGCAGAAGCAGACAGACTACAGTCAGTGCTGGTGTTTTTATTAAAATGGCCTGTTACCTAATAAACTGGCACCTCAGTGTATATATGAGTATAAAGTCATCCAAGAAGCACATTGATTTTGGCCAACTCTTTTCATACTTCAGTGGTGCGAATAAAGGAGCACTACATGATGAGTCTGCTTATTTCTCTACACACACGCACACAAAGAGCGCTGGAGAAAGAGTTACCCGTAAGCACAGCAAAACAAATAATAAGGGCTACTAGAAGTGGTGTTCGCAGTTTAGCCAGACCTTCAGCACAAAAAAAGACAAAGGCCTCCACTGGGAGAAACACACATACGCAGTCCAAACACCAAGTCAGGAGGCAATATGTGGAATGAAAGCATAGCAGAGGACAGAAGGGAGGGTGAGCAAGCGAGCAAGGGAGGGAGAGAAAGAGATGGAGGGATCGGGGGAGAGAGGGGGAGGATTAGAGCAGGGTGTTTTACGAGGCTCTTAACATTTACTTCCCGACGGTTCAATTCTGTCTGTCTATTAGAGGCAGCACATCCTCCTACGTGCAAGTCATCCATCAAATATAAAGAGATGGGGAAAGAAAGAAAGGGGGGGGAGAGAGAGAGAGAGAGAGAGAGAAAAAGAGAGAGAGAAAGAGAAAGAGAGAGAGAGAGAGAGAAAAAGAGAGAGAGAAAGAGAAAGAGAGAGAGAAAGAGAATGACAAAAAGAAAGAGAGACAGAGAGAAAGAGAAAGAGAGAGACAGAAAGAGAGAGACAGAGAGAGAGAGAGGGGGGGGGGATAGAGAGACAGAAAGAGAGAAAGAGAGAGAGAGAGACAGAGAGAAAGAGAGAGAGAGAGAAAGTGAAAGAGAGAGACAGAAAGAGAGAGACAGAGAGGGGGGGGGAGATAGAGAGACAGAAAGAGAGAAAGAGAGAATAGAGAGACAAAGAGAAAGAGAGAGAGACAGAAAGAGAGAGAGACAGAGGGGGGGGGAGATAGAGAGACAGAAAGAGAGAAAGAGAGAGAAGAGAGAGAAAGAGAGAGAGAAAGAGAAAGAGAGAGAGAAAGAAAGAGAGAGAGATATAGAGAGAGAAAGAGAGAGAGAAAGAGAAAGAGAGAGACAGAAAGAGAGAGAGACAGAGGGAGGGAGAGAGAGAGAGAGAGGGGGGGGGGGAGATAGAGAGAGGGGGGGAGATAGAGAGAGAGAGAGGGGGGGAGATAGAGAGAGAGAGAGGGGGGGAGATAGAGAGACAGAAAGAGAGAGAAAAGAGAGAAGAGAGAGAAAGAAGAGAGAGAAAGAAGAGAGAGAAAAGAGAGAATAGAGAGACAAAGAGAAAGAGAGACAGACAGAAAGAGAGAGAGACAGAGGGGGGAGATAGAGAGACAGAAAGAGAGAAAGAGAGAGAGAAAAGAGAGAATAGAGAGACAAAGAGACAGAAAGAGAGAGAGACAGAGGGAGGGGGGGGAGATAGAGAGACAGAAAGAGAGAAAGAGAGAGAAAAGAGAGAAGAGAGAGAAGAGAGAGAGAGAGAGAGAGAGCGCACTAGGAGTAATAGGGAAAGAAAGTGGAGAGGAGGATTTTGGTGGAAAATTTGGGGAGTGTTGAAATGAGAGAACGCAAAGGCGCATTTATTTATTTATTTATTAATACACCTCTTCTACCTTGAGCTGGGTCACAAGTTCCGAAAATGTTTATGTAGTGGCATCCAGAATATAATTACAACCAGAACCCACACACACACACACACACACACACACACACACACACACACACACACACACACACACACACACACACACACCCTGTTAATGAAAAAAAGAAAAGAAAAGAAAACACACTGGTGACATTTTCTTGAAAAGCATTTGAAACACACTCACACAATGCCCAAACCAACAGTCCAGCCTACAGAACGCAGAAGGACAAAAGCTGAGGAAAATGTCACAGACAGATAACACCGGGCCTTCTCTCAAAAGACAACAGCAGAGATGAGGAAAAGCGAAGGTTCCCGAAAAATATCTAAATTGTTAGATGTCTGTTGGCTGTTTATGGTTAGAGATAGTAATTCACAGTCAGCCGATGCTGGGATGTCAGGAACCTCATTGAACCTCTCTTTTATTCCTACTGTAAATAACCTATTGACTTCTTCCTTCACACAAACCAATGAGGGCTTCAGGGATACAATACCAATTAGGAAGATTTACTGCCAATCTAAATCTATATCCAGTGGTCCTAACTAGGCAGAGGTTCATTGGCTTAGACCAAGGCTGCTTACCACACTGTTCGCCTCTCCATTCGGATACTGTACTGCTCTCGTTATGGTGTACAAACCAGAACTAAACAGCCGCCAAACTCCTATCCACAAAAAGCTAGAAGAGTCAGGATGTAGCCTCTTGCTCTGACTTTATTCACTCAGATATGTGAATTCAGAGTGGGACTAAAGAAATAAATTACAAAGTCAAAGTCAGTGATATGTTCTCAGTATACAGATAACTGAACAAGCCTGCAACATCCACTACTGACACAGCATACAACTGGGTCACAACTATCCCCAATGAATACCCAAAAATGACTTAGGCAGATCTTAAATCTCACAAATATGGTCTAACAAAGGTTAATCAACCAAAATACTTACTTACAGACATTTCTCCAAGAGATACTACACAGATGGCAAGAGATCGTTCTGAATTGAGCCTCATGTCTGACTGTACTCTACCACCACTTCCTGTTTCTCTGCTTCCTCTAATTTCTTAAAGAAACATATTCAGCCCCTCCAGTAGGTGGCGCCCCCTTTCTGCCCAAATAAACATCCTCCCTTTGCTTTGCCTGGACGGCAGAACAGATACAGATCAATCTTACTGACCACCTCTATCTATCTATCTATCTATCTATCTATCTATCTATCTATCTATCTATCTATCTATCTATTTATCTATCTATCTATCTAACTGTCCATTCATCTATCTATCTATCTATCTATCTATCTATCTATCTATCTATCTATCTAACTGTCCATTCATCTATCTGTCCATCTATCCATCTATCTGTCCATCTATCTATCTATCTATCTATCTATCTATCTATCTATCTATCTATCTATCTATCTATCTATCTATCTATCTATCTATCTATCTAACTGTCCATTCATCTATCTATCTGTCCGTCTATCTATCTATCTATCTATCTATCTATCTATCTATCTATCTATCTATCTATCTATCTATCTATCTATCTATCTATCTATCTATCTATCTGTCCGTCTATCTATCTATCTATCTATCTATCTATCTATCTATCTATCTATCTATCTATCTATCTATCTATCTATCTATCTAACTGTCCATTCATCTATCTATCTGTCCGTCTATCCATCTATCTGTCCATCTATCTATCTATCTATCTATCTATCTATCTATCTATCTATCTATCTATCTATCTATCACCAGATCTATGCACCAGACACAAAGCCATCTATCTGCGTGGGATGCTGAGGTAACAGTGTAGGTGTCAGTAGCTACATATCTTCTCCGGAGATGCATATTTCAAATTTGGATACATCAGTTCAACCTCCGCAGAAATTCTCTGGCACAAGCACAACTCTTTGCCATGCTTCCTGAATCCCTGCACTTCCAGCACTCCGGATTTGACTTTCCATTGTTGTTGTTTGTTGCATTGCAAATGATGCAGAAGAGCTGAGTGGCCGGAACTTCCAGACTGAAACATATTTGTAAAACTGGAATCTGATTTGGAATCGCATTTGAGTCCAAATGAAGTCCAACAGGAATTAGATTTAAATCATATTGGGATCCCATTTAAAACCATCTCAAAATTTTGCAATGTGGGTTTCAGTTAGTCAACCTGGATACAATCTGGATATGCCAAAATTTGGATTTGGGCTGACAGTCCAAACATGGCCTAAGAATCCATGGTTCATTCTTTTACTGGAATTCTAATCATTATTCCAGTCATTAAGACCATCCAATAAAATGACTCCTGAATGCTACAAAGACATCCAAGAACACTGAGACATCCTCTATAGGCTGTTGATTAAAGTTGAGAATATCTAGAACCATCTGCTACCATGGTTGGTTATTGGTTTAAGATCTAAGTCCATAATGACGGGAGATTTTCTATTGCTTCTACAGGAAAGTCTAGAATACTGGGGCGTCCCCAGTTGGCTCAGCAGGTAAGTCCAGAATATTGAGACATCCTCTATTAGCTCTAGCTCCAGGTGTTCTCAGACTTGATCCTGGAGATCTGCTCAGTTTAGCTCCAACCCTAATCTGACATATGGCACAGGTATGACTATCCGGCATACAGAGACATCCTCAACGTGGGAAATATCTGGAGACGTCTGGAGCACTAAGTCCAGAATATTTAAACATCACTGTGTAGAAAACCAGGGTATCCTCAGATATAGCACCCTGCAGACTTCTGCTCTGCCACTAATCCACCACACATCACCCAGCAAATCATTATTTTCGAAAGTCCTTGTTATCTAATTATCATCTTCAAAACTTATGGATCGGGATGGTGAGACGGATGAGATGGATAAGAGATGGATAGAGATGGATAAGAGATGGATAAGAGATGGATAGGAGATCAATCCATCTCTCAATCAATTGGAAGGTATGTATGCATTGCCAAAAGTATAGGGACACCTCAGACATGAAACATGTTTGTTAACTCAGATCTTTTGACACAGCTGACATTCAGACATCACCAACCTTCATGTGTTTTTTTGCTATCCAGACTACCAGAATTTAATCTGGATACAATCTGGATATGCCAAGAAACTTTACACTTGCAGACTGAACACTTTCCAGTAGACGCTAACACGATGCTGGTGGGATTTTATGGTCTGGCTCACAACTGATTGTTTGTTTGAAGCCGTTAGCAGTTAGTAAACAAGACGCACATCCCACTCACACCTCAGCGTCACACCTTAGACCAGATCACCAACCCTCCTCCTGAAGATCCTACCTGGGGGTAACATACTGCTCCACTGTATGTAATATAAGGGCATCTAATCCAGCCAGTCAAGAAGTTCTGCAGACGTTAATTAGCTGGAGCGTGTGTGGCAGCATTCTTGACTCCTGTCCACAGCTGACTGGCACTAAACTGCTACTTCTTTCACTCGTAAAGTCTGATCCCTCCATCAGTCTCTTTACCACTGCTCTGAAGAGCAAGAACAATTCAGAAACGAGAGAGAGACTGGGGCTAGTGGTAAACCAATGAGGAGAAAATAAACAACAACAGCAAGTAAACAGCCTCAGCTTTCTCCTTCGTGTTTGGTTTGGTATTATTCTCACCCAGGCCTCCGTTAGCTGCTCTGGGAGCAGTGTCAACAGCCATCCAAATGAATCTATATTGAAATGTATTGAGGGGGAGATGGAAGTGAGAGAGAGCGGGAAAGAGAGAGAGAGAGAGAGACAGAATAAGTAACCTTGTGTTCCCTTCAGCGGTGGCTCCCAGAGCAGCTTCCCTCTCCCTTCAGCAATTAATCATCTGATAGTGAGCTTACTCAAGTGTGTCTCTGCTCGATCTCTCCTAATTAACCAGAGAGAGAGAGAGAGAGAGAGAGAAAGAGAGAGAGAGAGAGAGAGTGGGGGGGCAGATCGTCAGGTAAAAACAGAAGGGCAGGTTGAGATGCAGTGGTGGGATGTAGTGATGGAGGCTTAGAAGTGTGCAAAGGAAGAATATGAGAGGGGGAGACGGAAAAAGAGAGTACCAGTGAATGAGTTGGTATGTGTGTGTGGGAGAGAGAGAGGAGGGGGGATACAAAGAGATGGATTGATTGAGAGACGGAGAGAGAGATAGAGTAAGTGAGAGAGGTATAAGGACAGAGAGATGAGGTGGTCAGCATAATGCAACGAGATGGAATGATGGAGAGGTAAAGAAGGGGATCAACAGGAAGAGAAAGAATGAGTGAGATAAAGGGGGATAGGGAGCGAGAAGAGAGAGACACAAAACAAGAGAGAGACAGAGGGAGGGAAAGACATTTGGCAGGAGATGAGAATAAAGAGGGAGAAAGGAGAATGGCAGAGAGAGATGAAAATGAGATGAGGAGATATGACAGCGATATGAGATGAGAGAGAGGGAGAGAGAGAAAGAGTGAGCAGGATATATACATACATAGGGACAGAGGGATATAGAGAGAAAAAGAAGGGAAAGAACGTAGGAATGTCAGCAGAAACAGAGGAGAAGGGCAGGCAGGGATATGCTGGGAGTGTTGGAGAGAAGGATAGAGGAGGAGGTGAAGGAGAGCGGTGGAAAGAAGCAGAAAGAAAGAGAGAAAGAAGGATAGAGAGATAGAGGAATAAAAAGTGAGAGAGAGAGAGACAGAAGGACAGAAAGAAAATGAAAGGGGGAAAAAGACGGGAAAGAACAAAATGTCAGCAAAAGCAGAGAGGGGCAGGCAGGGGTATGTAGGGGGAGTTGGCGGACAGAGGAGGAGGTGAAGGAGAGCAATGAAGAAAAGCAGAAAGAGAGAGAGAGAGCGAGAGAGAGAGAGAGAGAGAGAGAGAGAGAGAGAGAGAGAGACAGAATGAGAGAGGAGCAGAAGGAGATGCAAAGATATGGACGAGCTGCCATCCTCCACTAGTCTCTGAGGGATAGAGCACCATACTGCCAGACCACAGAGCATACTAAACAGACTGACTGTCTGACTGAGCGCGCGTTTCCTCCGGCTGAAACTTTCTCTGTGCTGTCGTGGCATTAACTGTAGATCCATCAGAACAGAATCAATCCCAGTTTCATGAGATTCATCCGCCGATTCATGTGGAAGTGACTGAAGTGCTGAATTCATGTATGTGATGTGGCCAACGTTTCAGGGCTGCATTCACTCCGACAACTCCACCAGGTGTGTCTCCAATCATAGCTGGAGACTTTAAGGGACTCTTTCATCTTTGATGCTGAGCTGAGCTGAGCTGACGCACTCACTCACTCTCTCTCTCTCTCTCTCAAACCCAGGCTCATGTAACTGCGACCACCTGCCAGCCAATTAGGCACGTGGCTGAGGCAGGAGCAGCTGTACTGAGGCAGTCCAGAGACCACACACACATACACAACTGCCGCCAGGTGGACAACCCTGTGGTACACAGACTGTCCAGCGCTGCTCCTAAACATCCAGCAACACGCTCAGAAACACGCACACACACACGCACAGCCAGCTCTGATGGGTTCCGGAAACCTTTACACCAGTCCGCAGCTAAACATACAGAAACGAGCAAGCTACAAAATCTGGGCAGCATTAAAGAGATCGTATCTTCTGAGCAGCAGACAGTCAAAGCCAGTCAAGCACACAAACCTGTCAAACCAGCGTCAGTCAGCCAAAGCCCACCTTTCACTACATAGCTTAAAGCCCTGTCTGGGAATAGATCCGTCTTTGAGCTGTTGAAGTTTGAAGTCGCCTTAGACATGACGTTAGCCATGTTCCTTCAGGAGGTGGGATAAACCGGGTAAACATGTTTCTTTTCATCATATGATTATATAGCTTATGATCTACAGCATATATAAACCCTGGATCTCTAAAACGGCAACAAGGAAAGATAGAAACTTTGAAAGAAAGTTAACGGACCAGACTTTCGACACACTGCGTACAGGGCAGCTGGCATTTTCTCAAAAGCAGCTAAAAGTTTCAGTGTCGGTGTATTCACCTCACTCCAGCGTTCTCGTGGAAACGTTAGGAGGAGGAGATTAGTTAGACTGATGGATTGTTTGACAGATTGATGATTGACAGATTGTTTCAGTGCATGATATTTTACAGAAATCTATCTATCTATCTATCTATCTATCTATCTATCTATCTATCTATCTATCTATCTATCTATCTATCTATCTATCTATCCATCCGTCTATCTATCTATCTATCTATCTATCTATCTATCCATGTATATATATGTATATATATGTATATATATATATATATATGTATAGCACCAAGATAGCACCAAGATGTATAGCACCAAGATGGGCGGTTTGTAGTCACATGTCCAGAAGGCCTGGTGTCACTCCACCTCCATCCCTACCACAAAATCTGCAGGAACTGAGTGAGAATATTCAAGCTGCGTTGGTGTTATTGCTGGACACTAGGAACCTCTACAACTCCATAATAATTATATATATACTATATATATATATATATATATATATATATATATATATATACTTACCATCATAAAGTAGTGTCACTGCAGTGCTACTGGGAAGGAAGATAAAGCTTACCTGGATCCATTAATGGTGATGTGGTCATTAGACTGATATGGGTAATATTTATTGAGCCACACCTACAGAAGTAGTGTCTCTCAGTATGGCGTCGGGCCGCCATGTGTGTCTCGGCATGAAGTTGGAGAGGTTCCTAGTGTCCAGCAATAACACCACCAACGCAGCTTGAATATTCTCACACAGTTCCTGCAGATTATGTGGTAGTGATGGAGGTGGAGTGACACCAGGCCTTCTGGACATGTGACTACAAACCGCCCATCTTGGTGTTGACCACCATGCCTCCACACACGGATATGTTGGTCGTTTCCACCAGTACAAAAGCATGACTTGTCTTTGAAGATGACCCGCAGCCATTCTGAGTTACTCCATGGCAGTCTGGCAAAACATCATGGTATTTGGAAACACAGGGACACGGGGGTGGTTTTAAGAGTCATGTCCGTTCGTGCCAACATGTCTATGATGCAGCCGGTGCATGGATGGTGCTGGAACTAACAGGATCAACCCTAGACAGGTTTTGTATAGGGTGTTCTCACTTGTATATGAATTCACATGTAAGCTTCAGGTTTTTAATCATAATTTCCCCTTTGCCACCTAAGGCGAACACGGTTGCTAGCCACAGCCAAACGGCTTCCGCAAAACCCATGTCATGGACCAACAAGCCTGTTTAAATGCAAATACTGTAGAAAGAAGATGCAGATTCATACAGCAAAATCACCCTGAAGGAACACACATAGCCTGTATTTAGGCTATCTGGGAAACTGGCTAGTTTGGTGGCTTTTGCCAGGGGGCTGTAATGTTATCTAGGTTGTGGTAGCCTTACTAATGTTAACCCGCCTATATGCATAATAGCATATCTAGCTGCAAGCCACTTGTTCTTCACTTCCCTCCATCACAAAAGAACTGATCGAATAACAAACTGAGTAGTATTTAAAGAGGCCTCAAGCTAACGCAGTATCGGCTTGTTGCCCAGAGATAGAAGGTTCAATGTGTTCACACTTAGCGAGCTAATAGCAGCACGTATCGTGGGTGGCGCATGCAACAGACATCCGCCTCAATGACTGACCAGACATCTTACAATACGAAGTTCCTAACTCGTCATGTCAGGACCTTTAGA
>JAMWET010001094.1:15000-33930 GCA_024036415.1 Prochilodus magdalenae | reverse complement strand
TCCTGCAACATCGCTTTCTACTCCCAACTCGCTGTAAGAATCGCTGCGAACCGGGGTCGCTATTTCGGTAGCTGCACCTGCAAGATCAACTGCAAACATCTCTTTCGGCTGGACTCAGCCTGAGGGTCCTTGGCAACAGTCGTGGCTTTCTACTCACCGTGGAAGATCCCTGCACATGCGCTTTCCTAACTCACGCCCTGAAAGGTCCTGCAACAAACTATCGCGTGTTCTGCTCCACACTGAGGAAGGTCCTTTGCAGACCAATCGCTTTCTACTCACCCTGAAGATGGACCTGATTGCAAGCAGTCGAGTTTCTACTCACCTGAAGGTCCTGCAACATCGCTTTCTACTCACCTGAAGATCCTGCAACATCGCTTTCTACTCACCTGAAGGTCCTGTAGAACAGAAACAAAAAAAATCGCTTTCTCCTACACAACTTGAGCAGATCCTGCAACTACAGCTTTCGACGTATCACGCTGGAAGGTCCTGCGAAACAATCGCTTAAAATTCTAGCTCACCATGAAGGTTCCTGCAAACATCGGCTTTCTATCACGAGATCCGAAAGATCCTGCAAGCAACCAATCGCTTTCTACTCACAGCCGAGGGAAAACCGAAGATCCTGCACGCATCGCTTCTACTCAGCCTGAAGATCCCTGCGAACATCGGCTTTCTACTCAGCGTCCGAACGATCCTGCGGACATCGCTTGCAGGTACTCCTCAGCAAACATCAGTGTGAGTAAGGAGCATCACCTTCGCGTGATTTAAAAAAACATGGATTCTGTCAAAGTACAGTTGATTCGTTCACAAACCTGTGATGTTTTATGGAAGTGTATTATGACACACACAATTTGGATTGCGGTTAACCTCAGGAAGAAGGTCTGGATGAATGCTCTGCCATCATGCGTTGAAAAGGGTACCATCCTCATAAGGAGTTTCAGAGCCGCCACCATCAACATGTTTCAGGGAAAGTCAGAGACCACACTACCACCCATCCCAGGAGGGGTACAAAAAGAACACTGCTGTCCATCTGAGGTTGCTAAAGATCAGCCATGGGACCAAGGTCAGGGACGCTGGGCGTACTGGAAAACAATGGTTTTTATTATGAAGGACAACGATTTTGGACAACAAGAACCTTATGCCGACCTCTTGAAAGAAACATGGTGGTGGTAGTATCAGGGACCAGGACGGCTTGATTTCTGAATTACACCAGCCATAATGTACATCTAAACGGTCCAGACATCTCTGTCCGTTAAGGGGAATCTTCAGGAGGAGCATGGCTCATTGCAGGTAAGGACCACGGACCGAAAGGACCCACAATTCCAGGTTCTACCCAACACGAAAAACACGTTAAAGGTAGGATAAAGCTAATGTTCAGGAACAGCCACGCCCAAATCCTGACCTTAATAGCTATGTTGTAGAACAGTTCAGACAGGTGGGAGGAAACCCAGCAACATCCCAGAGTTGAAGCTGTGCTGTGGAGAGCAATGGGCTGAAATTCCTCCAAGCTGATGTGCAAAACTGACCAACAGTTACCGGAAAGGTTTAGTAGTAGTTGTTTTTGCATCAGAGGGATTATGGGATCATTCTCCGTACCATAAATAAGTGACTAGGTATAGCAGTGGTGTCTAATTTGTTAAATTGCGTTATATTGATCTATATTAGAATTTTAAAAACCTGAAATAGACATTTCACCAACTTTCAAGCACGTGTCTTCTGATACTAGAACCCAGTCTCACCTGACCCACACCTGGATGGATGTGAGAGCACTAATGTTTCCAGGGTATTTTCTACAGAACGTTCAATACTAATACTAATGACATACTGGAAGTATTTACACATGACTCACGATATGGTTATTATTGATGACAGAAACTGGCTGCTGGCACCCGCTATCTGAGCTTTAGAAGAATTAGCGCTGGCTTGTTTAAACAGGGCATCAAACAGCAGCGGAAATGCACTGACACTCACTGGCCACTTTATTAAAAACCCCTTTCATGTGGAAAATAGAATGGAGCTCAAAAAGTGACTCTAAAGGGGAAGGTAGGTGTTTCTAATAAAGTGGCCAGTGAGTGGAAGCACAAGGTATGTGTTGCCAATAAATCGGCCAGTGTGTGGAATCCCAAACAAGGTGTTTCCAATAAAGGGGGCGGGAGGTCGGGAGGTGTGGAAGCACAATAGTGAGGTGTTTGTCCATAAATGTCTCATCCGTGACGTAGGATACCACAAGGTAAGTGTTTCCAGTAAAGTGGCCAGTGTGTGGAAGCATGAGGTAAGTGTTTCCATTAAACTGGCCAGTGTGTGGAATCCCAAACTAGGTGTTTCCAATAAAGTGGCCAGGGTGAGGAAGCACTAATGGTAGGTGAGTTTCTAAATAAAACGGGCCGAGTGAATGCAGGGAAGTGCGAAAATTACATGGTTTCTGAATAACTGCAAGTCATAGTGAGGGACGCGTCACAGGTAGGTGTTTCTAATAAAGTGGCCAGTGAGTGGAACCACAAGGTGTTTCCAATAAAGTGGCCAGTGTGTGGAAACACAAGGTATGTGTTGCCAATAAATTGGCCAGTGTGTGGAATCCCAAACTAGGCGTTTCCAATAAAGTGGCCAGTGTGTGGAAACATACGGTAGGCGTTTTCAATAAATCGGCCAGAGAGGGGACGTGCAAGGTATGTGTTTCCAGTAAAGTGGCCAGTGTGTGGAATCCCAAACTAGGTGTTTCCAATAAAGTGGCCAGTGTGTGGAAGCACAAGGTATGTGTTGCCAATAAATTAGCGGCGAGTGTTGGAATCCCAAAGGCAGTGGTGTTTCCAATAACAGTACTGGCCAGTGTGATGGAGAGGGCACAAGGTATGTGTTGCCAATAAAGTGGCCAGTGTGTGGAAGCACAAGGTATGTGTTGCCAATAAATTGGCCAGTGTGTGGATGCCCAAACTAGGTGTTTGCAATAAAGTGGCCAGTGTGTGGAAGCATGCGGTAGGCGTTTCCAATAAACTGGCCAGAGAGGGGACATGCAAGGTATGTGTTTCCAGTAAAGTGGCCAGTGTGTGGAATCCCAAACTAGGTGTTTCCAATAAAGTGGCCAGTGTGTGGAATCCCAAACTAGGTGTTTCCAATATAGTGGCCAGTGTGTGGAAGCATACGGTAGGCGTTTCCAATAAACTGGCCAGAGAGGGGACGCGCAAGGCAGGTGTTTCTGATAAAGTGGCCAGTTAGTGGAAGAACTCATAGCCTAATGACAGCCTGCTGCTCTTGTTGCCAGCAGTGAGAGCTCGTGTGTTCCTCACCCAGTTCTTTCAGTCTCGCTGTTGACGAGACACCACATACTGCGTCTTTATGAATGGACGTGATTGCTGCGGGGCACGTGTGCCGTGCTCATGTGAGCTGTCGGTCACGTTGCCATGTTCCTATAGCTAGGATGACCGAGAACTCAACTCAGACTGTGTGAGCAGATAGGGAAGTGTGAACTGTACTGGCTGCTGCCCTGCTGGTGGACGCTGGGGGTTTTGGACAGTCCAGACACTACAGAAATAGTTCAATGACGAATGAAACGCATCCATTTCTCTGTTACCTCTAATGTAGTCAATCAGCCAGGACATGTTTGGTGTGGGAGGTTTATTATTACTGCTGTTATCATTTTTATTGTTTCATATTGCAGTCAATTCAGTTCTGACCCAACTGTACTGACAGCGCTTCTCTGGGAATACACGGTTTTCTGTTGCATAGCGATCCCTACTCCTGCGTCCATCGATCTTGCTGCTGGTCGTCCTCTTCCCCCAACATTTTCAGTAGCGTAAACGGTCTTTCTTCCCTGGTGGAGTGCCGGTTCTTTGCATGCTATGATGCTAACAGCATCTTTCAGACTAGACTAGACCAGGCTTAGACTCTGCTTCGCTTCGTTACAGAAGCCCAGTTTTTTCAACATTCCTTATAACATTCCTTGTATGGGCTTGAAAGGAATCCGTACGGTGTGCCAAGACTGTTCCCAAGCGCACTGCAAGTTTCAAAAACACGCGCTGCAAGAATCTCAAAACACAAGCATCAAAATGAGACCGCCTCCAAACCCGTTAACCGAACGCACTGCAGAGTCCTCAAACACCGCAGCAAAACACTGAACAACATGCAGCTTCCAAAACACAAAGGAAGTGTTTTCCGAGGGCCACTGAAGTTGGATGGACCCGGTTCGAGACGAGCGCTGCTGTGGTCCACGCAGCCCCGCTCTCGCACAGGTTCCGTCCACTTTCAGGGTCCCTCGAAAACACTATCCGTCGTTGTTTTGGTGTGTGTTGAGCTTTTGCTGCTTGTTGGAGACTTTGCAGCGCTGGTTTCGGTTAACGGTTTGCAAAATCGGCCCTCATTTTGAATCTTGGGTGTTTTCAGATCTTGCAGGCGCGGTTGGCTAATGCTGTGCAAGTCGTGTGTCCGGTTTTGATGCTCGTGTTTTGGGAGACTTTGCAGAGCACGTTTTGATATGCGGTTGCAGTGGGCTTTATCAGCCACCGTAATCCGACCGGCTGGCCTTGAATTTCTGAATCATACCCAGCAAATTCTAAAGGAAAAAAAAAATTCTAAAAGGAAAATGGCCCAAAAAAGGAACCGTAAAGAAAACCTCTCTTTCAAAAAGCCAAAGCGTTCCCCCAAGCAACAAGCCGTCCTACCAAAGAAATAAAAAAAAAAACAGAAAAAAAAAAAAAAAAAAAACAAAAAAAAAAAAGCTACAAAAAAAAAAAAGTTCTGGAACAACAGCCAAAAAAAAAAAAAAAAAAAAAAAAAAAAAAAAAAAAAGCCAAATAGTCCATAAAAAACAAGACCTTATTCCAATAGCTAAATGTTGTGGAACACGTCTGAAAGTCCTTAGCCTTATTCACATAGCTTATGATGTGGAACACCCTGATGTGAAACCCACCAAACAGATGCCCAACATGGTTGTTTGTGGGGAGGAATGGGCCGAAGCAGTTCCTCCAAGCTGATGTGCAAAAGTGATCAACAGGCTACCCGTATGGGAAGAAGTGTTTAGTAGCAGTTTTTTTGTGCATCTTTAGGATCAGGGGATTATGGGGGAGGTTAGGGCACCAGCCTTGATGACGCTGGAGGGTCGCCCGGTACAGGTCGATTCCCTGAAACTGACAGTAACGAATGAGGTGCCCTTGAGCAAAGTTGGCACCTACACCCCCAACAGCTCCCCTGGGCGCCGTGGATAGGGCTACCCATGCTCCTCTGGGTAAGTCAGATTCCTACTGATGTGTGAAAAATCACAATGACTCTGAGGCTCTCTACTCAGAGAATGATTGGCCTCACCGATTTGATTTAGTTGTTGAATTTTCCATTCTGTTCCTTAAGGTTCCTTGTATGGGCTTTGACGGATCCCTTGTTCTCCTAGGAATGTTGACTGCCCCATTGCTAACAGTAGTAGCAGCCTCTGGGGTGTGATGCTTTAGACCTGCCATTAGCACCATGCTAATTGCTGGAGTATAAGCCTCTGTTAATTGCTAGCTACGTTAGCCACATAGCTCCTACTTCAGACACCAAACCTATTCCAGCTGCCTTGCTGGTACAGTGCCTTACGTTAGTTATTCTGCCAGTGATGCCCCCTTACAGCCCTGTTACTGTTATGCTCTGGAAGGGTTGCCCTGGCCATTGCCCAGTAGCGCAGCTGTTCCAGACAGCAGGTTATTAATCCAGAGGCTGAGCTGTTAATCCAGAGACTCAGGGCTTGCTGTACTAAGCATTAGGCCCACAAACCCACACACTGTTTACATGGCATGAGCATGGAAAATGTGCCTCACTGCCCTCTACTCACTCAAGAGAGACCTCTGCTGGTGCACCACGGCTAGTGCAATCTGCCTCACTGTGGGGCAAGAAAAGAGATCAGCGTTATCAGAGTTATCAACGTCATGCAAATGAATGTGGCCGCCGCAATGCATTTAACCAATCAGGCAACGGTAGACCGTTATGGAGAGCTACATGGCCACACGCTATTGGTTCATGCAGACATGGACTTAAGCAGGAAGTTTATGAGTTCAGATTCTTAGTTGGGACCAAGTGGGCTTTATATGAGGGTTGGTTGGGTCATTCGGTGCTGGGCGGTGGGGTCAGTTAGCAGTGTTAGTGTCTACTGTGTATACACACCCCACATGGCTGAAGAGGAACTGCTTGCTATCGTGGCTGTTCAGCTAATGCGAGTGGTGGTATACCATGCTATACTCCTGTATACCATGACACTGGTGTCAGGGCTGGATTAGGCCCCCTCCCCAGAGGGTAGGAGAGGTCTGGCGCTAACACAAACTCAAAGGTGAAGATGAGAAGGGAAGAGGAACAAGTCTTGTTGAAGACTGTAGCATGGTAAAGACAGGCAGCAAGAGGACCACAAAAGATGGAGCACTGTGGATTAGCCTGGACTGTGGCCTGGTAGCGTTGGTCACCACCTTCCAGTGATTGGGAGCTAAAAAGCATATACGAGCTAGCATCTTATTTGAAGGTTCCGTCCCACCTTAAATGGTGCAGGAGTTGCAGGTGTGGATACCTGAATGGAAGCCATCGGGACCTACGATACGTTGGCCTGGTAGCATTAGCCAGGGCCCTCCTGTGACACTGTGGGCTGATGCCAAAGCTGAGCGCAATAGGACACCTTAAATTGGTACCGGAGTTACAGACACCAGAACGTAACACCTGCACCATTTAAGGGAGAACCGATCGTTTGAAAGAGAAACCGGTGAAGCAAACGACAGCCTAGCTTGGGTGATGGAATGCCTTCCTAGTGCAGATTCCCCAAACATGGCCGCCTTTCTGTGGTTTGGTTCTGAGCTGGAGTTGTGTTAACTGGCAACTTATGTACCCCTGTATACCCCCGCATCCAATGAGCATCCATGAGCAGCCCTGTAAAGCAGCCCTGTAGATCATTCCTGCCCAATGCTTGTATCTCCGACGTGGTAACTATATGGGGAAAAAACCTCAGAATTTCTGATTCTGTAAGGAGCCGTGGTGATGTACTGACATGTGTGGCTCATACCAGTCCATTTACCGCTCGGCGGCTGCACTCCCGCTCCAGCCTGCTTGTCCTCCAGGACTATATATAGGCGTCAGTGTGAGGAATAGAGCGTTTGTTCATACAGAATGGCCTGTAGGACTCTGTAGGGGTGTGAGGGGAGGGACGGGCTTTGTTGAGGGTTCGGTAATGAAGGCCACAGGCTTCCTTCAGCATGTACGTGTGGATGATTGCCGTCTTTAGGTCTTTGTGAAACCGTGCAGCTTGGAGCCCGAGGCTGTGGGTTGTATGTGTGTACGAGCAGAGCAGACAGCATGTCTATTATAAGATGCCGGCTCAGGCTGCATCACTGGTAACCATATGTATAAACATCTATAGTGAAATGCCCCCCTGGGACCCTCTGTACAGGTCTATATATAAAGGGGGGAATTGGGAATAAGGGTGAGAATTTTCCAGAAATTCTGTCCTGTGAAATAACTCATTAATGCATGAATTGGGACTGTGTTATGGATTGCAAAACTTGTATTCAGTTACAATAAATTAATGTTTGTAACATGGTTTTAATAACACTGCATACTGCTAATAACAAGTATTTATGCATGAATTATGCAGTGGTGGATGTTATTAATGTGTTGTACATGTTTTATATGCCAGTGTGGATGGTTTATTTATGTGTTTGTACACGTGTTATATCAGTGTGGGTGTGTATTAATGTGTTGTACATTTTTTTATATGCAGTGTGGATGTTCTTAATGTGTTGTACATGTTTTATATGCATGTGGGATGTTATTTAATGTGTTGTACATGTTTTATAAAAGATGCAGTGTGGATGGTTATTAATGTGTGTACTGTTTTTTTTATATGCAGTGTGGATGTTATTAATGTGTTTGTGGCATACCTTTTTATATGCAGTGTGGATTGTTTTTATTAATGTGTGTACAGTTTTATATGCAGTGGGATGTTATTAGCTGTGTTGTACATGTTTTATAATTGTCAGTGTGGAATGGTTATTAATGTGTGTAACCTTTTTTATATGCATGTGTGCATGTTAATTAATGTGTGTACATGTTTTTATATGCAGTGTGGATGTTATTAATGTGTGTACATGTTTTATATGCAGTGTGGATGGGTATTTTACTGTGTTTACATGTTGTTTTATATGCAGTGTGTGATGTTATTATGTGTCTGTACATGTTTTTTATATGCATGTGGATGTTTAGTAATGTTTGTTACATGTTTTATATGCATTGTGGATGTTATTAATGTGTTTTGTACATGTTTTATATGCAGTGGTGGATGTTATTATTAATGTTGTGGTACATGTTTAATTATGGCTTAACGGGATGTTTTATTAAGTGTGTTGTACATGTTTCATATGCATTAAACTGATGTGATATTAATTGTGTTGTATATGTTTTAATATGCAGTGTGGATGGTTATTACTGTGGTTGTATATGTTTTTATAGCAGTGTGGATACAGTTATTAATGTGTTTGTCATGTTTTATATGACATTGTGTAATGGTTATTAATGTTTCTGTTACATGTTGTATATGCATGTGGATGATATTATTAATGTTTGTTGTACATGTTTTATATGGCGTGTGCGATGTTATTAATGTATCTGTACATGTTTTATATGCAGTGTGGATGTTATTAATTTGTTTGTAAACATGTTTTAATATGCATTGTGGATTGTTAATTAATGTTGGCATGTACATGTGTTATATGCAGTGTGGGATGTTTATTGATGTGTTGTACATGTTTTATAATGCAGTGTGGATGTTATTAATTGTGTGTACATGTTTTAATATGCATTACCGGATGTTTGAATGTGTTGTACATGTTTTTTATATGCAGTGTGGATGGTTTATTAATGTGTTGTACATGTATGTTATATGCAGTGTGGACTAGTTATTAATGTGTTTGTACATGTTTTTATATGCAGTGTGGATGGTTATTAATTGTTGTAACATGTTTTATATGCAGTGTGGTGTTATTCATGTTTTGTACATGTTTTTATATGCAGTGTGGATGTTATTATGTGTTTGTAACATGTTTTTATATGCAGTGTGGATGTTATTACATGTTGTTGTACATTGTTTTTATATGCAGTGTGGATAGTTATTAATGTGTTGTACATGTTTTATATGCAGTGTGGATAGGTGATATAATGTGTGTACATGTATTTTATATGCAGTGGTGGATGTTATTAATGTGTTTTGTGCCATGTTTTTATATGCAGTGTGGATGGTTATTAATGTGTGTACAGATGTTTTATATGCAAGTGTGGAACTGTTATTAATTGTTGTTGTACTGGTTTTATATGCAGTGTGGATGTTTTATTAATGTGGTTGTCCATGTTTTTATATGCAGTGTGGATGTTATTAATGTTCTGTAACATGTTTTATATGTCATTGTGGATGTTATTAATGTGTTGTCCAATGTTTTATATGCATTGTGGATGTTATTAATGTGTGTGTACTTGTTTTATATGCAGTGTGGATGTTTATTAATGTGTTGTAACATGTTTACATATGGCATTACGATGTTATTAAGGTTGTTGTACATGTTTTAATATGCACTTACGGATGTTCTTAATGTGTTGTATATTGTTTTATATGCTGTGATGGATGGTTATTAATGTGTTGTATATTGTTTTATCTGCAGTTGTGGATTAGTTATTATGTGTTTGTACATGTTTTATATATGCAGTGTGGATGGTTATTATAGTATTTCTGTACAGTTTTATATGCAGTTGTGGATGATTATTAATGTGTTTTACATGTTTGTATATGCAGTGTGTATTGTTATTAATGTTCTGTACAATGTGTTTTATATGCAGTGGTGATGTTTATTAAATGTTCTGTACATTGTTTTATATGCATTGTGGAAATGTTTATTAATGTGCTGTACATGTTTTATATGCAGTGTGGATGTTTATTAAGGTGGTTGTACATTTTTTATATGCAGTGTGGATGTTAGTAATGTGGTTTGTACATGTTTAATATGCATTTAACGGAATGTTAATTTAATGTGGTTGTACATGTTTAATATGCATTAATGGATGTTATTAATGTGTTGTTACATGTTTTAATATGCAGGTGTGGAGGTTATTAATGTGTTGTGGCTATGTTTTATATGCCGTGTGGATAGTTTATTAATGTGTTGTACATGTTTTATATGCAGTGTTGATTAGTTATTAATGTGTTGTACATGTTTGTATATATGCAGTGTGGAATGGTTTATTAATGTTCTTATGGCGAGTGTTTTACTATGCAGTGTGGATGTTATTAATGTGTTTGTACATGTGTTTATATGCAGTGTGTGATGTTATTATTGTGTTTTTGTACATGTTTTTATATGCAGTGTGGATGTGTATTAAATGTGTTTGTACAATTGTTTTATAATATAGCGCAGTGTGGATGTTATTATTTGTTTGTCCATGGTTAATATTCAGTGTGGATGTTATTAATGGTTGTTGTAACATGTTTTTATAGCAGTGGAGGATGTTATTAAATGTGTTGTACATGTTTTTATATGGCAGTGTGGAGGTTGTTACTAATGTGTTGTACATGTTTTAATATGCAGTGTGGATGTTTATTAATGTGTTGTACATGTTGATATAATCTGCATTGTGGATTGGTTATAATTTTTTATTGGGTAGCATGTTTTAAGTTATGCCAGTGTTGAATGTTATTAATGTGTTGTACATGTTTTATATGCTTGTGGATGGTTTATTGAATGTGTTGTAACATGTTTTATATGCATTGTGGATGGTTTTAAATGTGTTTGTAACCATGTTTTATAGGCCATTGTGGAATGTTATTATAGTGTTTGTACATGTTTTTATTATTGCCAGTGTGGATGGTTATTAATGTGTTTGTACATATTTTGTATTCATTGTGTATTGTAAAGAAGGTCGTGTCATGTGTTATAATTTACATGTTAAAGTAATGTGTTTTTATTAGAAGCATTAATTTGTGTTGCATATGTAATTATGGTTATGACCTGTGTAATAAAACACTTTAGGTGTACTAATAGTGTAATAAGAGCCTTTCCCTTGCTTATCTATTCTATTTGACCTTTACTCGTCCTTTGCATTGCCGTGTTTACCAACTCCTGCACACACTGTGAAGGTGTCGTGGGGGAATGTGTTTTTCTCCAGGATTTAGAGGAGGTTTGGCCTGTTAATTTGATGGGCGTCAGGAACTGAAAGCTTGAGAAGGCTGCTTTTAGTAAACCAGGTAACAGCTACACAAGAGAGGGGGGGGGGGGGGGGGGGGGGAGGGGGGGGGGGGGGGGGGGAAAGAGGGATAGAGAGAGAGGGAGAAATGAAAGAAAAAGACAGAAAGGGAGGAGAGAGAAATGTAAAATAGAGAGACAGAATGCATAAAGAAAAAACGTAAAGTGTGTATAAAATTAGAAAGAATAAAAGCGAACTGAAGAAGAGAGATGTAAATCAAAGAGAAAGAAAATAGAGGGAGAAAAGGCGGAGATAGAATGTCAGATGAAGAGAGAGAGATGAAGACGAGAGCATAAGAGAGAAGGAGAGAGTGAAGGAATGCCTTACTGACTGTAAAAAAATCACTCCTCTCTTCCTCAACAATAAATCACTCCTCTCTTCCTCAACAATAGATCACTCCTCTCCTCCTCAACAATAGATCACTCCTCTCTTCCTCAACAATAGATCACTAATCCTTTCTTCCTCAAAATAGATCACGATCCTCTCATTCCTCAACAACAGATCACTCCTCTCTTCCTTCAACAACATATCACTCCTCTCTTCCTCAACAACAGATCAATCCTCTCTTCCTCAACAACACGATCACTCCTCTCCTTAGTCCTCCACATATATCACTCCTCGCTTCCTCAACAATAGATCACTCCTCTCTCTTCTCTCTTTCTCTACAATATAAATCACTCCTCTCTTCCTCACACAATAGGATCACTCCTGCTCTTCCCTCAACCACTAGATCACATCCCTCTCTTCCTCTCAATAATAGATCACGATCCTCTCTTCCTCACAACAGGGATCACATCCTCTCTTCCTCAACAACAGATCACTCCTCTCTTCCTCAACAAAAGATCACTCCTCTCTTTCTCAACAAGATATAAATCCTCTCTCTTCTCCTCTTTTCTCAAACAAAATAGATCCCACTCTCTCTTTCCTCCCCAATAGATCAACTCCTCTCATTCCTCAACAATAGATTCACTCCTCTCTGTCCTCACTAAATATGAGCCGCTCCTCTCTTCCTGAACAGAGATCACTCCTCTCTTCCTCAACAACAGATCACTCCTCTCTCTTCCTCAACAATAGATCACTCCTCTCTTGCCTGAACCATAGAATCACTCCTCTCTTCCCTCTTCCTCCACAACAGATCAACTCCTCTCTTCCTCAACAACAGATCACTCCTCTCTTCCCTCAACAACAGATCACTCCTCTCTATCCTCAGATCACTATCCTCTCTTCTCCTCACAATAGATCACTCCTCTTCTTCCCTCAACAACAGATCACCTCTCTCTTCCTCTACAACAGATCACTCCTCTCTTCCTCAACAATAGATCACGGTCCTCTGCTTCCTCAATCTAACAGACCACTTCCTCTCTTCCTGAACCATAGAATCACTCCTCTCTTTCCTTCAACAATAGGATCACTTCTCTCTTTCTCACAATAGATCACTCCTCTCTTCCTCAACAATAGATCACTCCTCTCTTCCTCACAATAGATCACTCCTCCTCTTCCTCAACAACAGATCACTCCTCTCTTCCTCAACAACAATCACTCCTCCGTCTTCCTCAACAATAGATCACTCCTCGTCTCCTCAAAAACAGACCACTCCGCTCTCTTCTGAACCATAGATCACTCCATCTCTTCCTCAACAAGAGATCACTTCTCTCTTTCTCAACAATAGCTCACTCCTCTCTTCCTAAAAAACAGACCGACGGTCCTCTAGTCCCTAACAATAGATCCTCCTCTCTTCCTCAACAATAGCTCACTTCTCTCTTTCCTCAACAATAGATCACTCTTCTCTCTTCCTCAACAATAGATCACATCCTCTCTCTTCCTCAACAAGAGCTCACTCCTCTCTTTCTCAACAATAGATCACTCCTCTCTTCCCCTCAACAACAGATCCCTCCTCTCTTCCTCAACAAGAGATCACTCCTCTCCTCCTCCACAACAGATCACTCCTCTCTTCCCCAACAATAGATCACTCCATCTCCTCCTCAACAACAGATCACTCCTCTCTTCCTCAACAATAGATTCACTCCTCTCCTCAGCAACAACAGACCACTTCCTCTCTTCCTCAAAAACAGACCACTCCTCTCTTCCTCAACAATAGATCAATCCTCTCTTCCTCAACAAGAGATATTACTACACTTCTCTCTTTCTCAACAATAGATCACTCTTTTCTCTTCCTCAACAATAGATCACTCCTCTCTTCCTCAACAGAGATCAACTCCTCGTCTTTCTCGCACACAGATCACTCCTCTCTTCCTCAACAATAGATCAACTCCTCTCCCTCCTCAACAACAGATCACTCCTCTCTTCCTCCAACAATAATCACTTATCTCCTCCGGAACATTATATCACTACTGCTCTCCTCGTGAAGAATACATAACTCCTCTCCTCCTGATAACAGTATACACCTCTCCTCTAAATCTATATGTTTTGTGAAGCAATTGCTGGACACATCTCCCCCCCTCTCTTCTCCTCTCCCCCCAACCCCCCCCCCCCTCACCTCACACATACATACATTCATGTTGGTTGTCCATAGTTTCCCAAGAAGGGGGTATCCTCACCGAGAGAAATGAGAAGGGGGAGGAGAGGTAGAGTGGCTAAGCGGGAGGCGAGACGGGGAGGAAAGAGGAAATATATATATATATATATATATAGGGAGATATATTCAAATATATATCAGTGAAGAAGTGCGACTGTTTATTCCACATCAACCTGAGAGAGACTCATGACCTATCAACAGGAGGTGCTGCTCACTTGTTCAGAGGAGATAGAGGGGGGAGAGACATTAGAGAAGAGACAGAGAGAGAGAGAGAGAGAGAGAGAGACAGAGAGAGACAGAGATAGAAGACAGAATTATAGAGAGGAAACAACTGTAGAGAGTGATTATGATGGAGAGAATGGGACATTGAGAGAAAGATAGAGAGAGAGAGAGAGAAAGGCAGATTTAAAGAGAGAGAGAAAATAAAAGTGACAGGGAGGAGTAGAGATAAAAAAGAGAAAAAGTGTTTGAGTGAGGAGTGATGGAGAGCAAAGACAAGAACACAGAGAGAGGGACAGAGGGAGTAAGAAGAGAGTAAAGGAAGTAAGGGATAAAAAGAAATAGAAGGAAGAAACATTAGAGAACAGCAAGGTAGAGAGAGGAACAGGAAGAGGACAACAGATACTGAGAGAGAACGAGAGAGAGAGAGAGGAGAGAGAGCGCGAGGAGAGAGTGGAACGAGGAGAGAGCTCCTTAAGATCAGAGGCACTAGTCCCATATTAAACATGTGGCACAGAACAGCTCACAGAATTAACCAAAAACATAAACAGTGCAACCAAACAAACAACAGGCAAAACAATAAAACAAACAACCAACAACAGAAACAAACAAGTTAACAAACAAACAAAAACACACAAACACACATGCAAACAAGTAAACAAACTAAACAAAAAAACAAACAAGTAAACAAACAAACAAAAAACACACAAACAACAGAGCAAACAAGTACACCAACAAACAGCAAACAAGTAAACACACAAACAAACAAACAAACAAACAAAAAACAAATACAAACGACAAACACACGCAACAAATACACATGACAAACACAGCAAACAAACAGGCAAACAAACAAACAAGTAAACAACACAACAAAAACAAACACAAACAGGCAAACAGTAAACAAAGAAACAAATTACAATGACAACCACACCAACGAAATAACAAATATACAACCAACAGGCAAACACACAAACCAAATAACAAATAAAACAAACAAACAAAAACACACACACAACACAACAGGCAAACAAGTAAACACAAACAAACAAAGAACAAATACACCGACAAAACACCCAACAAATTTACAAACAAACAAACAAGTAAACAAAACAAACAAAAACCACACAAAGAAACAGTCAAACAAGTAAACTTTTTTTTTCAAACAAACAAATAACAAACCATCATGCAAACAGACAACAAACAAATAGGCAAACAAACAAACAAGTAAACAGAACACAAGATAACTTCATATCAAATCCGTAATCTGCCCGCATGCTCTCTCTCTCTCTCTCTTTTCTCTTTTTTCCTTTCTCTCTCTCTCTCTCTCTCTCTCTTTCTCTCACTCTTTCTCTCACTCTTCAGAGGGTTGATGTGGTTCAGTGTGGGGTGCAGAGCTCCCCCTCTCTGTGCGGAGCGAAGGGCTGTATGTGCATGTTTTTGCCGTGTTTTAGATATTTGGAGAAGGCCAGTGCAGAGGTGTGGAGAGGTTGTGGAGAGGTGTGGAGAGGTGTGGAGTTACTCAGAGTGGAGTGTTTGGGGCTGTAGTGTAAAGGCAGGCCGGTGGACGAGCCCATGTTAAAGATAAGAGCTGCTGTGTTGGGGGCGTGGCCAGAGGGTCAAAGTTGATGATGCTGGTTTGTTTGTGAGCTGTTTGCCGGAGAGGGGCGCTGGGATGTGAGTGTGTGGGGCGGGGTGTAATTGCTTGTTATGAGGGGGGAGCAGCTGGAAGAGTGCGGTGTGTGTGTGCGCGGGTGTGTGTGTGTGTGTGTGTGTGTGTGTGTGTGCGAGCTGTTGTGTGTGTGTGTGCGGGTGTGGGTGTCGTGCAGGAAGAGCATTAGAGATTACAGGGACGGGATGCTACACATCCACCTGAGAGGAGAAGGAGACTCTGTGACCTCAGGTGATTTAAAATCTGACTGTACGTGTACAATCACTTACCAGGAACCTTACAACCATGGTGGGCAGGAAGACGTAAACCATGACCTGTTGGAAGAGAACTTTGTGTCTCCCGCATCAAGCAAAGAACACCACTACGGAGAAGTGGGTAATTGACTGGAATCAGGGTTTGAGAATTGTCCAAGCTCATTGGGAACACCACGGAATGTGGGTAACAGTTGGAAGTCTTGAAAATGGATGATCATAGAGGAAATGAAAAAAAAAGGCTTGGGTGATGGTAAAAACACACAGCAGGACTTACATTTTCATTACACGTGAACCAGAACTCCAGGAGTGTAGTGAAGCAGCTGGGTGGACATAAGAAGGATCAGGGACTCACCTGACAAATAGACATAGGACAATCACTTGGAAAAGGGCTGGAGTCCTAACAGGAGGCATTTGAGGCAGATGAGTAGAGTGGTTTCCTGTGGGAGAGAGTTTCCTCCCTCCAGCATGTTACTTTGCAGGACGCTTCGCAAACAACTGGATATGACAGCATAGGCACAGCTACCACAGTTACACGAAGCACAGTTCCTCAGTGTCTTTTTCTTGTGTTTTGTGGTTGCCAAGTCCTCATAAATGACTCATGAAAGGCAGATAATCAGTTCAGAGGTGCAGCGAGCATGAAGGGGGCTGTCATTCAGGACCTCTCTGGTTTGGAGGAAGAAGCGGGAGGCAGTAGAGGAGCAGCTATACAGAAGTAGGAGAGAGAACTCATCTGTAGAACAATACAGACACAACAGCAGCGCAATTACAATCAGAATCAAACGAGTGCTGCACAGCAGCACACGCCCGTCTTCCTCTCAGACACACCGGCTGCTTTTTCCTCCTCCAACAGAGAGAAACGTGTTAGTATCACCCTGGAGGGCTTCGGTCCCCCAGAGTGTGAAGATACATTCCCTCATACACACACACACACACACACACACACACACACACACACACACACACATACCACACACACACACCAGTCCATGTATTTTGGTGCCATTTTTCTAGAACACCATGAGGAAATACCAGTTATGAAATATTTGTTTAGTGACATATGCTACTCGGTATTTTTTTATGACTCTATAATACTTACAGAAGACGCCATGTGACCTTCTTTGTCACAATAAGACTGATCTTTAATGATTTTGATTTTTTGACTGACCCTTCGTTATTTTCCCTTAAGGGAATCCGGTCCTAGGGCTCTTATGGGTTAAATATCCATCTACCTATTCATTTCCATCATCTATCTCTCACAAATATATATATATATATATATATAAATGGTGATATATGGGTATATTATCGTCGCTGTCCAAAGAAAACATGTATCCTCCATTGTTTTTGTTGATTTTTCTACTTTTATGCCTCATTTGATCCACATGACCTGCTGTTTACCCACTGTGTGTGAATTTCATGAAGAGGGCACTCAACAGAACTGGCCCAAAACCGCTGGTAAACGTCTGGTTCCATTGACTTTCATTCAAATTAAATGAGGTTTTTGGCCTCTCTTGTAAAGGTTGCTATTTTGAGATACATGTTTTTTTCTTTCTTTGGACAACGCGCGATATGTATGTGTATCTAGCTATATATATATATATATATATATATATATATAGATGTGATAATGTATGATGTGTATATATGTGGTATGTGATGTATATATCATACACATATATAATATGACACACACATTTAGCTTAATAAAAAAAAAAAAATAAATAAATATATAAATATATATATAAATGTGTATATATTATATATTTTTTTTTTTACTAAATGTTGTGTATCTATATAGATATATAATATAATATATATATAATATATATATATATATATATATATAATATATATATATATATATATAAATAATATACGCCACACATTTATTATTTATATATTATAGATGTGATATTTTCCAGATAATATATTATTCATAATTACGAGACACTGTCGGTGATTACTTTGATGCGTTAGTATTAATTAGTATAAAATTAAACAAGTCACAACATGCTAAGTCCATTATTGAGATATTTAAGCTGCTATGTGCTATATGTAAGTTATGGGCTGGGTGAAGAACGATTCTGCGAACGTTAAGATTCGTTAACTGTGCTAATTAACATCCAGTTACTGTATGTCCCTCACTGGGGCTATGTGTCTGGCGTGAGGAGGACAGATCTGACCCCCCCCGCCCCCTTGCCCAAACTGGCCCTTTAACTCAAGCTGACCACTGCAGTAAGGATAAAGCCGCTGATCTGACGGTCAGCTGTTTGAGGCTCAGGCCCGTGACCTCCTCTCCCTTCGCGCCACTCCACCATCAGCACTCCTCGCGTTCATGTCCCCCCAGCCGCCGTTACCATGGTGACGCCTGAGTGCCGACTTTAATGGGCTGGCAGACAGAGTTAGAGGAAATACGGTCCATCTGGATAGCCGGAGAGCCAATCAGGCCGGGCCGGCCACCACAGCGGCAGGGCAAAACACACTGTATACACAGCGCGAATGCTCTGTAGAGAGAGCACAGAGTGCACACGCCCAGACTCCTCTGAGTACCAACACAGGCATCATACAGCAGTGTTAATGGCGCTGGAGTATCAGCCTTAGCACTCCGGGCTGGCAACGCGGCCAGGGCTAAGGTGCTGTGATGTCCCCCGGGGGTCCGTCTGTTAGGCTGTAGGGGACACAAGCAGCCGTACTGATGGTTTGGTGTAGCTTGCTGTGCAGATATCAACACAGTTCCAGCTCCAAAATGTCCAGTCTTGATCCGGAAGGGGGTCTCAGGGAAGACCCCCGAGCATGCTTGCACTCGTCTGTGTCTCTTTTTTTTTCCTCCATCACTTTTTTTTTCCTTCCATAGACTCCATTCATGTCACCCACCCCCCCCTGATTCAAACCCTGTTGAGTCGCACAGTTATCATCATATAATTTATTAACTGATTAATCACTACATTATTTAAGTGTTTAGTGATTAGATTAGATTAGATTAGATTAGATTAGATTCAACTTTGTGATTGTGCAGAGTACAGGTA
>JAMWET010001094.1:0-10000 GCA_024036415.1 Prochilodus magdalenae | reverse complement strand
TAATCTGTCTTCCTATCTCTGTCTCTCTCTGTCTCTCTCTCTCTCTCTCTCTCTCTCTCTCTCTCTGTCTCTCTCTGTCTCTCCCCCCTCTATCTCCTCTGAACACGTGAGCAGCACCTCCTGTTGATAGGTATGAGTTTCTCTCAGGTGATGTGGAATAAACAGTCGCACTTCTTCACTGATATATTTAATATATTTATATATATATATATATATATTTCCTCTTTCCTTCCCCCTCGCCTCCCGCTTAGCCACTCTACCTCTCCTCCCCCCTTCTTTCTCAGTGAGGATACCCCCTTCTTGGGAAACTATGGTAACCAACATGAATGTATGTATGTGTGTGTGTGAGGGGGGGTTGGGGGGAGAGAGAAGAGAGGGGGGGAGAGTGTGTCAGCATTGCTTCACAACCTATAGATTTATAGAGGAGAGGTGTATACTGTTCAGGAGGGGAGGAGTGATGTATTCTTCACGAGGAGAGCAGTGATATACTGTTCAGGAGGAGATAAGTGATCTATTGTTGAGGAAGAGAGGAGTGATCTGTTGTTGAGGAGGAGAGGAGTGATCTATTGTTGAGGAAGAGAGGAGTGATCTGTTGTTGAGAAAGAGAGGAGTGATCTCTTGTTGAGGAAGAGAGGAGTGATCTATTGTTGAGGAAGAGAAGAGTGATCTATTGTTGAGAAAGAGAGAAGTGATCTGTTGTTGAGGAAGAGAGGAGTGATCTATTGTTGAGGAAGAGAGGAGTGGTCTGTTTTTGAGGAAGAGAGGAGTGGTCTGTTGTTGAGGAGGAGAGGAGTGATCTATTGTTGAGGAAGAGAGGAGTGATCTATTGTTGAGGAGGAGAGGAGTGATCTATTGTTGAGGAAGAGAGGAGTGATCTATTGTTGAGGAGGAGAGGAGTGATCTATTGTTGAGGAAGAGAGGAGTGATCTGTTGTTGAGGAAGAGAGGAGTGATCTATTGTTGAGAAAGAGAGGAGTGATCTCTTGTTGAGGAAGAGAGGAGTGATCTATTGTTGAGGAAGAGAAGAGTGATCTATTGTTGAGAAAGAGAGAAGTGATCTGTTGTTGAGGAAGAGAGGAGTGATCTATTGTTGAGGAAGAGAGGAGTGGTCTGTTTTTGAGGAAGAGAGGAGTGATCTATTGTTGAGAAAGAGAGAAGTGATCTCTTGTTGAGGAAGAGAGGAGTGATCTATGGTTCAGGAAGAGAGGAGTGGTCTGTTTTTGAGGAAGAGAGGAGTGATCTATTGTTGAGGAAGAGAGGAGTGATCTATTGTTGAGGAAGAGAGGAGTGATCTATTGTTGAGGAAGAGAGGAGTGATCTATTGTTGAGGAAGAGAGGAGTGATCTATTGTTGAGGAAGAGAGGAGTGATCTATTGTTGAGAAAGAGAGAAGTGATCTCTTGTTGAGGAAGAGAGGAGTGATCTATGGTTCAGGAAGAGAGGAGTGGTCTGTTTTTGAGGAAGAGAGGAGTGATCTATTGTTGAGGAAGAGAGGAGTGATCTGTTGTTGAGGAAGAGAGGAGTGATCTGTTGTTGAGGAAGAGAGGAGTGATCTATTGTTGAGGAAGAGAGGAGTGATCTGAGGAAGAGAGGAGTGATCTGTTGTTGAGGAAGAGAGGAGTGATCTGTTGTTGAGGAAGAGAGGAGTGATCTGTTGTTGAGGAAGAGAGGAGTGATCTATGGTTCAGGAAGAGAGGAGTGATCTATTGTTGAGGAAGAGAGGAGTGATCTGTTGTTGAGGAAGAGAGGAGTGATCTATGGTTCAGGAAGAGAGGAGTGATCTATTATTGAGGAAGAGAGGAGTGATCTATTGTTGAGGAAGAGAGGAGTGATCTATTGTGGAGGAAGAGAGGAGTGATCTATTGTTGAGAAAGAGAGAAGAGAGAGGAGTGATCTATTGTTGAGGAGGAGAGAGGAGTGATCTATTGTTGAGGAGGAGAGGAGTGATCTATTGTTGAGGAAGAGAGGAGTGATCTATTGTTGAGGAAGAGAGGAGTGATCTATTGTTGAGGAGGAGAGGAGTGATCTATTGTTGAGGAAGAGAGGAGTGATCTATTGTTGAGGAAGAGAGGAGTGATCTATTGTTGAGAAAGAGAGAAGAGAGAGGAGTGATCTATTGTTGAGGAAGAGAGGAGTGATCTATTGTTGAGGAAGAGAGGAGTGATCTGTTGTTGAGGAAGAGAGGAGTGATCTGTTGTTGAGGAAGAGAGGAGTGATCTGTTGTTGAGGAAGAGAGGAGTGATCTGTTGTTGAGGAAGAGAGGAGTGATCTATTGTTGAGGAAGAAAGGAGTGATCTGTTGTTGAGGAAGAGAGGAGTGATCTGTTGTTGAGGAAGAGAGGAGTGATCTATGGTTCAGGAAGAGAGGAGTGATCTATTGTTGAGGAAGAGAGGAGTGATTTTTTTTTACAGTGAGTAAGGCATTCCTTCACTCTCTCCTTCTCTCTTATGCTCTCGTCTTCATCTCTCTCTCTTCGTCTGACATTCTATCTCTGCCTTTTCTCCCTCTTTTTTCTTTCTCTTTCTTTACATCTCTCTCTTCAGTTCTTTCTTTTATTCTTTCTATTTTATCCACACTTATTTTTTTCTTTATCATTCTGTCTCTCTATTTCCATTTCTCTCTCCTCCCTTTCTGTCTTTTTCTTTCCATTTCTCTCTCTCTCTCTCTCTCTCCCCTTTTTCTCTCCCTCTCTCCCCCTCCCCCCCCTCTCTGTGTAGCTGTTACCTGGTTTACTAAAGCAGCTTCTCACGCTTCAGTTCTGCCCCCATCAATAACAGGCCAAACTCCTCTAATCCTGCAGAAACACATTCCCCACCCACCTTCACAGTGTGTGTCAGGGTAACACGGCACTGCCAAGGACGAGTAAAGGTCAAATAGATAGATAGCAAGGAAAGGCTTTTATTACACTATTATTACACCTAAAGTGTTTTATTACACAGGTCATAACCATAATTTCATATGCAACACAAATAATGCTTCTAATAACACATTACTTACATGTAAATATAACACATGAACGACCTTCTTTACAATACACAATGCATACAAAATATGTACAACACATTAATAACCATCCACACTGCATATAAAACATGTACAACACTATAATAACATCCACAATGCCTATAAAACATGTACAACACATTAATAACCATCCACAATGCATATAAAACATGTACAACACATTAATAACCATCCACAATGCATATAAAACATGTACAACACATTAATAACATCCACACTGCATATAAAACATGTACAACACATTAATAACCATCCACAATGCATATAAAACATGTACAACACATTAATAACATCCACACTGCATATAAAACATGTACAACACATTAATAACCATCCACACTGCATATAAAACATGTACAACACATTAATAACATCCACACTGCATATAAAACATGTACAACACATTAATAACATCCACACTGCATATTAAACATGTACAACACATTAATAACATCCACACTGCATATAAAACATGTACAACACATTAATAACATCCACACTGCATATAAAACATGTACAACACATTAATAACATCCACACTGCATATAAAACATGTACAACACATTAATAACATCCACACTGCATATAAAACATGTACAGAACATTAATAACCATCCACACTGCATATAAAACATGTACAACACATTAATAACTATCCACACTGCATATAAAACATGTACAACACATTAATAACTATCCACACTGCATATAAAACATATACAACACATTAATAACATCCACACTGCATATAAAACATGTACAACACATTAATAACATCCATAATGCATATTAAACATGTACAACACATTAATAACATCCGTAATGCATATTAAACATGTACAACACATTAATAACATCCACACTGCATATAAAACATGTACAACACATTAATAACATCCACACTGCATATAAAACATGTACAGCACATTAATAACATCCACAATGCATATAAAACATGTACAGAACATTAATAACATCCACACTGCATATAAAACATGTACAGAACATTAATAACATCCACACTGCATATAAAACATGTACAACACATTAATAACATCCACACTGCATATAAAACATGTACAGAACATTAATAACCATCCACACTGCATATAAAACATGTACAACACATTAATAACTATCCACACTGCATATAAAACATATACAACACATTAATAACCATCCACACTGCATATAAAACATATACAACACATTAATAACATCCGTAATGCATATTAAACATGTACAACACATTAATAACATCCGTAATGCATATTAAACATGTACAACACATTAATAACATCCACACTGCATATAAAACATGTACAACACATTAATAACATCCACAATGCATATAAAACATGTACAACACATTAATAACATCCACACTGCATATAAAACATGTACAGAACATTAATAACATCCACACTGCATATAAAACATGTACAACACATTAATAACATCCACACTGCATATAAAACATGTACAACACATTAATAACATCCACACTGCATATAAAACATGTACACACATTAATAACCATCCACACTGCATATAAAACATGCACAACACATTAATAACATCCACACTGCATATAAAACATGTACACACATTAATAACCATCCACACTGCATATAAAACATGTACAACACATTAATAACTATCCACACTGCATATAAAACATGTACAACACATTAATAACATCCACACTGCATATAAAACATGTACAACACATTAATAACATCCACACTGCATATAAAACATGTACAACACATTAATAACATCCACACTGCATATAAAACATGTACAACACATTAATAACCATCCACACTGCATATAAAACATGTACAACACATTAATAACATCCACACTGCATATAAAACATGTACAACACATTAATAACCATCCACACTGCATATAAAACATGTACAACACATTAATAACATCCGTAATGCATATTAAACATGTACAACACATTAATAACATCCACACTGCATATAAAACATGTACAACACATTAATAACATCCACACTGCATATAAAACATGTACAGCACATTAATAACATCCACAATGCATATAAAACATGTACAACACATTAATAACATCCACACTGCATATAAAACATGTACAGAACATTAATAACATCCACACTGCATATAAAACATGTACAACACATTAATAACATCCACACTGCATATAAAACATGTACAGAACATTAATAACCATCCACACTGCATATAAAACATGTACAACACATTAATAACTATCCACACTGCATATAAAACATATACAACACATTAATAACCATCCACACTGCATATAAAACATATACAACACATTAATAACATCCGTAATGCATATTAAACATGTACAACACATTAATAACATCCGTAATGCATATTAAACATGTACAACACATTAATAACATCCACACTGCATATAAAACATGTACAACACATTAATAACATCCACAATGCATATAAAACATGTACAACACATTAATAACATCCACACTGCATATAAAACATGTACAGAACATTAATAACATCCACACTGCATATAAAACATGTACAACACATTAATAACCATCCACACTGCATATAAAACATGTACACACATTAATAACCATCCACACTGCATATAAAACATGTACACACATTAATAACATCCACACTGCATATAAAACATGTACACACATTAATAACCATCCACACTGCATATAAAACATGTACAACACATTAATAACATCCACACTGCATATAAAACATGTACACACATTAATAACCATCCACACTGCATATAAAACATGCACAACACATTAATAACATCCACACTGCATATAAAACATGTACACACATTAATAACCATCCACACTGCATATAAAACATGTACAACACATTAATAACATCCACACTGCATATAAAACATGTACAACACATTAATAACATCCACACTGCATATAAAACATGTACAACACATTAATAACATCCACACTGCATATAAAACATGTACAACACATTAATAACCATCCACACTGCATATAAAACATGTACAACACATTAATAACATCCACACTGCATAATTCATGCATAATACTTGTATTACAGTATGCAGTGCTTATTAAACATGTTACAAACATTAATTTATTGTAACTTAATACAAGTTTTGCAATCCATAACACAGTCCCAATTCATGCATTAATGAGTTATTTCACAGGACAGAATTTCTGGAAAATTCTCACCCTTATTCCCAATTCCCAATTCCCCCCTTTATATATAGACCTGTGCAGAGGGGTCCAGGGGGGCATTTGGATGTGAAAGTGTGTACAAATCAATATAGATATATATACATATGGTTACCAGTGATGCAGCCTGAGCCGGCATCTTATAATAGACATGCTGTCTGCTCTGCTCGTACACACATACAACCCACAGCCTCGGGCTCCAAGCTGCACGGTTTCACAAAGACCTAAAGACGGCAATCATCCACACGTACATGCTGAAGGAAGCCTGTGGCCTTCATTACCGAACCCTCAACAAAGCCCGTCCCTCCCCTCACACCCCTACAGAGTCCTACAGGCCATTCTGTATGAACAAACGCTCTATTCCTCACACTGACGCCTATATATAGTCCTGGAGGACAAGCAGGCTGGAGCGGGAGTGCAGCCGCCGAGCGGTAAATGGACTGGTATGAGCCGCACGTCAGTACATCACCACAGCTCCTTACAGAATCAGAAATTCTGAGGTTTTCCCCATATAGTTACCACGTCGGAGATACAAGCATTAGGCAGCAATGATCTACAGGGCTGCTTTAACCTGCTCATGGATGCGGGGGCTACAGGGGTACAAGTTGCCAGTTAACACAACTCCAGCTCAGAACCAAACCACTGAAAGGCGGCCATGTTTGGGGAATTTGCACTAGGAAGGCATTCCATCACCCAAGCTAGGCTGTCGTTTGCTTCACCGGTTTCTCTTTCAAACAATCGGTTCTCCCTTAAATGGTGCAGGTGTTACGTTCTGGTGTCTGTAACTCCGGTACCAATTTAAGGTGTCCTATTGCGCTCAGCTTTGGCATCAGCCCACAGTGTCACAGGAGGGCCCTGGCTAATGCTACCAGGCCAACGTATCGTAGGTCCCGATGGCTTCCATTCAGGTATCCACACCTGCAACTCCTGCACCATTTAAGGTGGGACGGAAACTTCAAAAAAGATGCTAGCTCATATGTGCTTTTTAGCTTGTGGATGCTGGACATACCCATTAACACACGGCACTTAGCTCCCAATCACTGGAGGGTGGTGACCAATGCTACCAGGCCGCAGTCCAGGCTAATCCACAGTGCTCCATCTTTTGTGGTCCTCTTGCGGCCTGTCTTTACCATGCTACAGTCTTCACCAGGACTTGTTCCTCTTCCCTTCTCATCTTCACCTTTGAGTTTGTGTTAGCGCCAGACCTCTCCTACCCTCTGGGGAGGGGGCCTAATCCAGCCCTGACACCAGTGTCATGGTATACAGGAGTATACCATGGTATACCACCACCAGCATTAGCTGAACAGCCACGATAGCAAGCAGTTCCTCTTCAGCCATGTGGGGTGTGTATACACAGTAGACACTAACACTGCCAACTGACCCCACCGCCCAGCACCGAATGACCCAACCAACCCTCATATAAAGTCCACTTGGTCCCAACTAAGAATCTGAACTCATAAACTTCCTGCTTAAGTCCATGTCTGCATGAACCAATAGCGTGTGGCCATGTAGCTCTCCATAATGGTCTACCGTTGCCTGATTGGTTAAATGCATTGCGGCGGCCACATTCATTTGCATGAGGTTGATAACTCTGATAACGCTGATCTCTTTCCTTGCCCCACAGTGAGGCAGATTGCACTAGCCGTGGTGCACCAGCAGAGGTCTCTCTTGAGTGAGTAGAGGGCAGTGAGGCACATTTTCCATGCTCATGCCATGTAAACAGTGTGTGGGTTTGTGGGCCTAATGCTTAGTACAGCAAGCCCTGAGTCTCTGGATTAACAGCTCAGCCTCTGGATTAATAACCTGCTGTCTGGAACAGCTGCGCTACCGGGCAATGGCCAGGGCAACCCTTCCAGAGCATAACAGTAACAGGGCTGTAAGGGGGCATCACTGGCAGAATAACTAACGTAAGGCACTGTACCAGCAAGGCAGCTGGAATAGGTTTGGTGTCTGAAGTAGGAGCTATGTGGCTAACGTAGCTAGCAATTAACAGAAGCTTATACTCCAGCAATTAGCATGGTGCTAATGGCAGGTCTAAAGCATCACACCCCAGAGGCTGCTACTATTGTTAGCAATGGGGCAGTCAACATTCCTAAGAGAACAAGGGATCCGTCAAAGCCCATACAAGGAACCTTAAGGAACAGAATGGAAAATTCAACAACTAAATCAAATCAGTGAGGCCAATCATTCTCTGAGTAGAGAGCCTCAGAGTCATTGTGATTTTCACACAGAGGAATTTGACTTACCCAGAGCAGTGGGTAGCCCTATCCACGGCGCCCAGGGAGCTGTTGGGGGTTAGGTGCCTTGCTCAAGGGCACCTCATTCGTTACTGTCAGTTCAGGGAATCGAACCGGCGACCCTCCGGTCACAAGGCTGGTGCCCTAACCTCCCATAATCCCCCTGATGCACAAACAACTGCTACTAAACCTTTCCGGTAGCTGTTGATCACTTTTGCACATCAGCTTGGAGGAACTTCGGCCCATTCCTCCCCACAAACCAGCTTCAACTCTGGGATGTTGGTGGGTTTCCTCCCATGAACAGCTCCCCTCAGACTGTTCCACAACATAGCTATTGGAATAAGGTCAGGACTTTGGCTTGGCTGTTCCAGAACTTTAGCTTGATTCTTCTGTAACTGTTCTTTGGTAGGATGGCTTGTGCTTGGGAACGCTGTCTCGCTGAAAGAGGTCCGGGCATTTTCCTTTAGAATTTGCTGGTATGATTCAGAATTCAAGCCAGCCTGGTCTGGATTACGGTGGCTGAGAAAGCCCACTGCACCGCATATCAAAACGCTCTGCAAAGTCTCAAAACACGAGCATCAAAATGACACGACTTGCATAGCATTAGCCAAATGCGCTGCAAGATCTGAAAACACCAGCATCAGAATGAGGCCTCTTCCAAACCATTAACCGAACACGCTGCAAGGTCTCCAACCCGCAGCAAAAGCTCAACACACACCAAAACACGACGGAAGTGTTTCCGAGGGACCCTGAAAGTGGACGGACCTGTTCGAGAGCGGGCTGCGTGGACCACGCAGCGCTCTCTCGAACAGGTCCATCCACTTTCAGTGTCCCTCGGAAACACTTCCTTTGTGTTTTGGAAGCTGCATGTGTTTCAGTGTTTGCTGCGGGTTTGAGACTCTGCAGTGCGTTCGGTTAACGGTTTGGAGGCGGTCTCATTTTGATGCTTGTGTTTTGAGATCTTGCAGCGCGTTTTGAACTTGCAGTGCCTTGGGCATTCTTGGCCACCGTACTGGATCCTTCAGCCCATACAAGGAATGTTATAAGGAATGTGAAAAACTGGGCTCTGTACGAAGAAAGCAGAGTCTAGCCTGGTCTAGTCTAGTCTGAAGCTGCTGTTAGCACATAGCATGCAAAGAACCGGCTCACCAGGAAGACAGTTATGCTCTGAAATGTTGGGGGAAGAGGACGACCAGCAGCAAGATCGATGGACGCAGGAGTAGGGATCACTATGCAACAGAAGGCCGTGTATTCCCAGAGAAGTGCCGTCAGTACGGTTGGGTCAGAACTGAATTGACTGCAATATGAAACAATAAAAATGATAACAGCAGTAATAATAAACCTCCCACACCAAACATGTCCTGGCTGATTGACTACATTAGAGGTAACAGAGAAATGAATGCGTTTCATTCGTCACTGAACTATTTCTGTAGTGTCTGGACTGTCCAAAACCCCCAGCGTCCACCAGCAGGGCAGCAGCGAGTACAGTTCACACTTCC
>JAMWET010001093.1:0-19951 GCA_024036415.1 Prochilodus magdalenae | reverse complement strand
TAGTTGCGTACTACACTAACACTACCCAGTATGTGCTATAACAGTATGTGACTAATCTTAATAGTATGAGTTCAGCAGGCTAGTACACACAATATTAGCATAATACAGCAGCAACAGGAAGTGATGAAGCTTACCACATACTGAGCTGGGACACATTCATTTTAAAGGCTGTTGTGACAGATTTGGGTTGAATTCAGCAGCTTGTACAGGACCCCTAAGCTGCACTACAGATACTTTTAATATCTGCAAGATTTACACTCCCTACTTTAACAATTTATAGAATGCTGTTACACAAGATTTTGTTTCGTAGTTCAATGGCATTGGCAAATTGTTATCGGTTAGCAAATACTCCCTAAACTGCACAAAGCCTCTAAATGCCTGCGTGAGCAATAGACTCCTCATATGTGTCCCATAGCAAAGCATCCTGCAAATACTTCTAATGCACGAGTGAAAATAAAAAGTTGACAAAATTTTAGAAATGCAATGGGGGCTTATTTTTAAGCAAAATACATAATTTAGTCCCATATAGCATATATGAATCACCTAACCTCGAATGAAACAAAAGCAACACAGCAACCAAAAGTCAGTCAGTGACACTCGGTGGTGTGCAGTGACATAACCAAGAGGGATGCAAGTGGGCGGAATCAGCAACAAGTTGAACTATGCAAATAAGGAGTGACACAGGTTGGCTTCCTACTGAAAATTGGTTCCTATGTTCCTCAAAACAAGAATAGCGTAAAATGGCAATAGCCACAACAAAATAGCCGTTTTAAAGAACATATACCATACAATAGAATTATTATTACAGCAACAGTCTTTTAATAAGCTTTCACATATTTTCAAAATGATCAAATATATCAATATTTGCAGATATCTCTAGACTGCAAAATGTGCTCACATAAACAGTCACTCAGAGTAATTTGAGGGGAAATTATTTATTTGAAGTGAATCTTAGAGATTAAACAGGAGTCACCTTGTCTACAGCACCAAGATAGCCAACAATCAAACCCAACAGGTGTCTTCTGAGAGTTTATACATGTGATGTTGATCATGACAAAATGTTAATCGAAAAATCTTTTTGTACAACTTTCCCTTACAACTCTTTCAATCATGATGCATGATAATCACGATTGTTTCATTATTAATAGAAATAAAATACTATATACACACATTTACATTTAGCCCTCAAAGCTATCATAAAACAATGTGGCAGGTGTATTCATAACTATTTCATGCAACTTTAATGCAACCAACTTCCTATGAGGGAGATATTAGTGGACAGCTGGTTCCCATCATCACCACTGTAAACAATTCTGACTTCTGATTCTCTAAAGCACCACACGTATCTGAATGCCCTGGTCCTTCTAACAGATAGTAATGGGAAGGTTGTCCTTTATTCCAGGGCTGATTAGAGGATACAGTGATCTTCCGGGCTTCACGTTGGTGAAAGTGTAGATCAGTGATTTTCTAGCAGCATCATAAAAGGACAGGGTGTGTTGATCACAGTCTAGAAGCACTCCTAGTGTTTGGATCTTCTCAGTAACAGGTTTTAATGGAGCTCTCCCTACTGCGTCTATGATGTGAACTCCATGTTCCTCTTCATAACAGAGAACCCAGAGCCCGTTAGCTGGTGTGAAAGAGACCCTGCAAATTCTCTCAGCCGTATCACTCGCCACTCCTACATACCATCAGCTTCACCTGCCAGTAGTGTCTTCCAGAGCTGAACGTTGCTTTACACAGAGTGAAGATTTTATCATCATCGTAATCGTTATCCTCTTCTAGATGAGTGAAGTTCACGCTCTTTCCCATACGGGTCTACCAGCAGTGGCTAAAGTCCCAGTCTACAGGGAATTCTCCTCGGTGCCAGGGAAGGCATCCACCAAATCTGGCCCAAATGACCAATTTCTTTGATGGAAAAGTAGCTAACCACTGATGTTTCCTACATCCAAAAACTAGTCGAGCGCATTACAAATCCAATCAGAGCTGTTGTTGGCTGAAGGTATTACACACTATTAGGAACTATTAGTAAACGGCATCACTCTGCACTCTTTCCTCTCCGGATCCGACTCAGTGAAACCCAATGAGTACATCTCTGAACATTATGGAGTAAGGAAATACATGTCTTTGATAAGGCACGCTGCATGGTCAGTACAACGGTTCTTGTCTGGGGGTGGGGACCATGACAGAACCTTCAACTTGCACCTCTTCATGTAATCTTGGGTTTTGAGGTGTGTTTAGGATCATTATCTGGCGCTAAAAGTCGAAAAAGATGTCTTCTCATCTTGAGCCTATTTACAGACTTACTATTTACAGGATTTGCTGGTACTTCACTAAATCTCCAATGTTCTAGTTACCAACCGAGGAAACATCTGAGAGCATCTTGCTATGCCACTCACTCTTCACCTGGAGAGACACTGTGGCCTCATCGAACCACTCTTCTGCCTTCTCCACCCTGCATACATAGTCTCCTTTATCCGCGAGCGTGAGGTTCTCCAGCTTCAGAGACACATCTCCTTTCTTCAGCGCCCCTGACAGGGACACTCTGCCCCGGTACCGTGGATCTGTGGGGTCCTCCTGGATCTTCCGGGTTCTTATAAGAGAGCACGGGGGTGTTAATCTCCTGAGGACGATGCCAGAGCACTTCGAAGGTCTCTGCGTTTAAGGCTGGTGAGAGAGTGCAGGGCAGAGACACCGAACCTCCGAGTGGGCTTGAGGCGGGAGTCAGAGGAGCCTCCACTGAGAACATTCCTGTAGGATGGAGCAGAATGGAGGTGGTTAAACATCAGTAAGGCAGCAGGCTTACTGAATTTTAGCTAATGTGGTTTAAGTTGTAGCTCCTACCTTCACCATCACAGAGGGACAGATAGGCAAGCAGCCAGGTCCATCTGACCAACATGGCTACCAAGAAGAAGAAGAAGAATATAAGAGTTTGATATAGCTTACAGCCTCCCATGCTGTAAACTGGGTTTTGATTCTCTACCTGGACAAGCACCCTACACTATATCTACAGTATAGGAGTCCTTGGGCGACTGCCAAATGTAGTTAATGCAAATATTTAAAAGATACACCTTTACTGTTCTCATCCATAGAGGCAGCAAGCAACAAGTAAATGACTCCAGCCATGTGGACTGTTTTTCTTGTGTTTTGAAGAACTGAATTATGTAACTTTTAAAACATAAAGAAGTCTAATAAGGGTAAAATGATCTTTAAAAAAACACGAGTTACCAAACGGTCTAGTTGTTTCTTTTCTCTAAAGATGTCTATGCTAAGCTAATGTCATTCAAATTCACTGTGCTTTATCATTATTGTTCCAAGCAAATTTCTTTTATTTTATGGTAGGGGTGAGGACGTTAAAGAGTTAAGACCTGGTGCTCCAATTGTGGTATTTGCTTACTTCCAGCGCCGCTCAAGCGGCAGCCAATTACAGCAGCTCTTGCTCCCCGTGAGCTTTTTCTCTTATTGTCTCTTTTTTCTTATAGTACTTTCTAAGTTTAATTACTTCTTACACTGTCTGCACACTATGGACATTAAACTTATGAAGTTTGCGTTTTTCTTTCTTTTGTTTTTCTCGCAGTAGTCTATTTCTATTTCTACTATGTGAAATAAAACTGCATATCATAATCTCGTCTTCTGGATTTAAATGTTGAGTATTTAATCATATATTATTCTGTACTTTGTATATAGATTTTATTTATTATTTGTACGTTTCCTGACACTTCTGTTCTTTCCTCTGTGCTGCTTTAACATTGCAATTTCCCCACTGTGGGATCAATAAAGGATTATCTTATTTATTGTATGTATGTAGCAGGTCAAGACCATTAGCTATGATACTATAAACCTGTTTTCCTGGTTCTTCCTGGGACGACAGCAGTAAGACTTTCAGAAATCCTTCAATTAAAGTCAGAACAATAGATGTCTTTTCACACACTGAACTTTGGAAGGAATGACTTGTTAGTAGATGTCTGTAAATCAGCTTATACAGCACCATCAACCACATCACCTGAAGCAGAACCACGTACACACTGTACAATCCAGAACAGTGTGGATCACAGATTACCTTTTAAACCTGAGGATCAAAGAGAGATGGAATTCCTCTCTTACCTGCAGACGTGTTAAAGAACAACATAGCCTGTCGTGTTCTTCACTTTTCCCCATCTGTTCTTGCATTCAGTAACTTCCACTTTCACTTTGCCTTTCTTTCTGAGTCATCTTAAAGACCTAGCAACCTCCTCCCCACAATTCTTACTGATCAAGGTGCTAGATAAAGCTGCCAATGTTCAGCCAAACTGATGAACTAATATACAGATCTTGCCCCCTTTAAAAACTCCTAAACCATTGGATAGGCACCTTCAACATCAGCATCCCTCATAGCTGGAAGGACGACTGTCATTGGCACTAGGGGAGACAGCACTACAAGTGCGTGTGAGACATGATGGCCTGGCAGTGTTGACCACAGCCTTTTTAGGAACGTTTGGGGCTTGTGTTAGTGGCCAAGTCCCAGGGAGGCACAGTAAAGCATGGTGGTGGCAGAGCTAATCATGATGGTTCAACAGGCCTAGCCAGCGGTCAAAAAGGCTGCAACATGAGAGGGGGATGGTGGGTTGTGCTAGTAGGTGTTAGGAGGATGTCATCTTTGGGTGGGCATGTCTACCTTGTACAGAACAATGTAGACATTTATCCATTCTCATTTACAGGTGCAACAAAAAGTATCCATGTGAACCCAATAGGATAACCCAAAAGGATAACCCAGTAGGTCATTCAATGATCTTCATCTAAGTCACTACAGTAGACGAACACAGCCTGCTTAAACTAATACTGCACAAAAGTGATATGTATTCATGTTTTTATTGTACACCACATGTAAACATTCACAGGTTTAATAACTGGTTGACCCTCCTTTGGCAGCAATAACCACCCATCCTCTTTACAAAATCATTTCAGTTCAGCAATATTCTTGGGGTGTCTGATGTGAATCACCCTCTTGTGGTCATGCTGCAGCATCTGATTCGGGTTGAGGTCAGGACTCTGACTGGGCCTCTCCAGAAGATGTATTTTCTTCTGTTGAAGCCATTCTGTTGTTGATTTACTTCTATGTTTGGAGCTGTTGTCCGGTTGCATCACCCGTCCTCTGTTGAGCTTCAGTTGGCAGACAGGTGGTCTAAAGTTTTCCTGCAAAATGTCTTGATAAACCTGGAAATTCATTTTTTCCATTGATGACCAAGCAGCCCCAAACCATGATGTCCCTTCCACCATATTTCACAGTTGGGATGAGGTTTTTTCTTATTTCTTTTCAAACAAATCAATTTTGATTTCATCTGTCCACAGAATACATTGCCAGTAGTGCAGTGGAACGTCCAGGTTCCCTTTTTTTACAAACTTCAAAAGTTATCCCAAAGGGTTCACATACTTTTTCTCACAACTGTATACAGATCCTTGTTCCCGGAATTCTAACGGCACACACCTGTCTTCAATCAGTCAATTGGCATATGTACTCCTCTCTCAGACTGACATTTTGCAAAGTATTGCCACTCTGTACGTTCCGAGCCCGTTTAATAAATATTGCTTTGCTTTTAGCTCAGTGTGCGTGTAACGGTGCCTTTAAGAAAGGGCCATTGTATTTGCATATCCCAGTGTATTTGCATATCCCATAAAAAAGAGTGGAGAAGAGAGGTGGTGTTTAGCAGGTTCCTACCATTCTCGTCTTTTATTAGTTTATACTCTCTGTAACGCTAGAGCTTAACTACAGTCAGGCTTATGTATAAGTGGACTGTTGTGGCCGGGAGACTGATTTCAGATAGTAACCGTGAATAAACGAGTATACTGGAGTACCCCCACTAACGTCTGTGTGGCTCAAGTGCTTCTGCTAACTCCTTTCCTCATGGCTACCTCAAAGGCTCTCGCCCATTATCCAGGCCAAAGCGTTACAAGCGTCACAATCTGTCTGTCAATCGTCACAGATAAGTGTAAACAAAGAAAAAAAACATCTTTAGATAGATTTGGTACACCCGTAGACAATCCATTTACTGGTCAGGGGTGAAATAGTGATGACCTTAAAAAGAGGACCAAAGAGAAACACAAAGCTTCTTTTTTTTGTGTCCCAAACAAGCCAAGGGACTCTCCTTCTGGCTTAGAGTAGGAAACTAAACATTCCCGCTCCATACTGTATGGAGGGAACTTTTGTTTATTTTTGTGTTTGCTCGTTTGTTGTTGTTTTTGTTAGTTAGTTTGTTTGTTTTTGAGAATCTGCACACAAGGAAAGCATTTAAGAAAGTGCCCAGAAAGCAAAAAGAAGAAACCTCTATCAAATCCACCAGCAGGCCTGCTGCCCGTGCTCGGAGACAGCAAGTCTGGGTAGGAGCCGCTCAGTGAGCTTGGCTTAAGAAGGGCAGACACAGGTGTCTCCTATCTCCCTTCATTACTGCCGGACGGCACTCTGCCTCCCTCAGGTGGCTGGCTGTGGTACTGCAGTTGGTTCTTTACAGTCCTGCTGAAGTGAACAGCACGTGCTGGTTGACCAGCGTACCAGCATCCAAAACACAACATACTGTAGTGACACGCTACTGGCTGGCAATGCATGCATTCCATGCACGAAAACTCTTATTCAGCTGTTACTAACCAAAGGGGATCGTTTCCAGTCAGACCAGGACGGTACTCCCCTTCCTCTGAATCCTCCTCTTCCTCCTAACGGAAAGTAAAAGTTCAGTTTTAACTCCCTCCTTCCTGAAGTTCCACTCTTCTGGAATTGTATCAGGAATACACCCGGAGGTCGCTCTGCAGGTTAATACTTAGATTAGACTTAAGTTGTACATTTATTTCTTCATTGCCCGAACCGTTACTGTGCTGACGTCATGGCTCCGGGTAAGGAATCTCCAGGGATTTATTTTTCTACGTCAGGATTGGCTGTACTTGATGTTTTTACATCAGTAGGCTGCAGGCTGTAGTCTCGAGTCCGAAAGTTTGGCTAATCTGAGGAGATTAATGTGTAAATCCTGTAGAAAGCGCTGTAAGATGGTGTGTGTATTTCTATATGTGTTTACCTGTAACTGTTAGTCTTAAGGGCTGAATGACCGAGACGCGCTTCCTCGCGCCTAATGAGGTCACGCGCGTGATTAGCCTTCATACAGGGCTTATTGTTGTGCTAAGCTAAAATCATTTTTTTAGGAAAACCAAACCTGCTAGTGCAGCATTCAGACCATAAACACACATCATCCTCAGAAAGGGGTCAAATACACGTCCCTGTGTTCTTATTCTCGTTTCTGTGAGGTAGTTTTTTACGGTTTAGCCATTTTAACTTCTTGTATCTGTTGCTAGCTGCAGAGTTTAAAGGTATACTCCACTAGTGTTTCAAAGTTCATGAACAATTCAGTCTTTGACTTGTAAACAGTAATTCACACTGGGTTTGGTGTGAAATGCTTCATTTCTCAAGAAACTTGCAGGCTCTGATGTCTTTAATGTGGTGGTGATGGTAACAAATATACAAATATAGACATTTTATTTAATTTCTGCTCTGCCTTATAACGTCCTTCATGTACTTCTCCGCCACACATTGATTGCAGTACAGGCATTACTAACTATATCACAAAGCTATATATGTTTCATTTCATGTAATACGTTTCTGTGAGGGAGATTTTAGAGATTGAAGAGTTCGCATCGCTGCTGCCGCCACCACCACCACCACTGTGAACAGTTCAGCCATAGCAAATTAATAGTGAGCAATTGTGTCATCCGTACAATAGTGTCATGTGTCTCATAACTAAACCCGTTTCCTGTACAAGCTAGTCTTACACTGTACAGACAAGATTTCCATCATGCCATCCTTAAGCTGAAGAATTTCTGTAATAATGTCCATGACAGCTATATGCGTTCGTTTACTGCGACTGCAGCGCCTCCTAGGAGCCTGAGTGCATGTCCCCACCCTCGCACTAGCCAGTAGCTGTATGCTACAGTGCTTAGTCTCGTTTTTATTTAGATTTTTGTGCTTTTATGGTCTATTCCCACATGATTTTTAGATTATTTTCATTCTTATTGATTGTATTATTAATTTTTGACCCATTTTCCTGGCTTTCTGTTTACCATTTCATTCTAATCTGCTTATTAAATATGAGGAAGGTTTAATAAACTAAGTATAGTTTGGCCTATGGGTTTGCTATACTGTATAGCCTCAGTGACTGCACTCATATTGAATGTGTCCATGTCTTCCTTTGTTAACAGGTGTAGCACTGAGGAGTGTTTGGCTGTTCCTCTCTCTGGCCTTCAGTCATGCTTCTGCTGGTGAGTACTTTCTAAAGCAGGGGTCATCAGGGGTCCGTATTCCTGCTGAAAGTATGGATAGGGGGATGGAGGACGGATACCTTACCAATTTCATTGCCCATCTTTCTTTCAATTCCAGATTCCTTCTCGGTAGAGGTTCCTAAAACTCCAGTCTTAGGCATGCTTAGAGACTCCTTGTCTCTGCCCTGCACTGTCTCAGACAACATGGACGTGAGACAGTTGGAGGTTCGCTGGTACCGTCCCTCAAAATTCGACACACCAGTTCTCTTATTCAAGAGCGGGCAGATTATGGAGGACACGGTGGACAAACAGTACCAGGGCAGAGCGTCCCTGTTAGGAGGCCTGGAGAAAGGAGACGTGTCTCTGAATATAGACCACCTCACAGTAGCGGATGATGGATCCTACACGTGTCAGGTCAGCAGTGAGAGATGGTACGACAAGAAGAATGTGGAGCTCAGAATACAAGGTAAAGCTGCGCGGTGTTAGTTCATCATTTGTAGGGGGCATCTTGACACAGTCCCAACACTCACAGAGCGTTCCTGTAGAAAAGCCAACGCTGAATTTAATTGGGTAATGTTGGTCTCTGCTCTCGTAGAGGTGGGCTCCATTCCCATTCTCTCTGTGGCTGAAGCGGAAGGAGGGCTTGTGAACGTGTCTTGTCACTCAGACGGTTGGATACCCGAGCCGTCACTGATTTGGACAGACGGAGAGGGGAAAGTCCTGAACCACCTCAGCAAAAACAAGTCCACCACAGGTAACCTTTTAAACTAAGTGTGCTGTCAGTTTCCTCTTCACGTTAAGTTTTATACTATAAGTATATACTATATACTATAATATTAATAATATAATATTAATAATAATAAGTTTTATACTTATATAGTGGAAAAATAGTACATAAGAGTAGTCCACTTACTAAGTACACTTAGTAGTATAAAAGTAGTATAAAACTTCTGAACTAGTAGTACACTGAAAGCAAGTGCACTTTTATAAACTGTCAGCAGGTGGAGCTTAAAGACATAGGACCTTGATAGTATTGATAATCTTGTTTATATGTGTCACATGTTTTTTGCCCCTCTCTCTCTCTCTCTCTCTCTCTCTCTCTCTCTCTCTCTCTCTCTCTCCTCTGACTCTTTATTTCAGATTCTGAGGGGTTCTTCAACGTCAGCTCGTGGCTGCTTTATGCTCCATCTGAGTCAGACTGGCTCTCCTGCTCTGTGGCGTTGTCTGGTTCTCAGGAGAAGCGAGAAAGCAGAGTGCTGCCCCACATAAAGAAAGGTGACTCTCTATATACCAGCACTCTGCATAAGGACAAATAACAACTTGCCAAACTATGTATGGGAAAACTAATTGGCGGGGCTGCTAACAACATTCCTTATCACTTCAGCCTGGGAATGGAAATTTGTAGATGGAAGTACTTTTAAAGTGACTGTTTGACCACTAAAGAGTGATGTGTCATCGTAGGTTCATTATTATCCGAATGACCACAGCAGGCCCCCAAACGTCCCCCCAACAGTTGGGCCCTTAACAGCGATACCATACCCCAACGGAAGTACTTTTCTTGGGGGAATGCTGGTGTGTCAATTATTATTATTAATAATAACTAATAATAATAATTAATCATTTGAAAATAAAAAATATATATTTTGGGGGGACGAGGCGCTGATACAGGCAGTGTTTCCTGCCTTCTGCCCAGTAAACACTGGGATAGGCTCCAGCACCTCCGGAGACAGGGTGCTAGTGCTGGTCTTTAATGATGGAACAATAAGAACCAACAGAAACCAAAGACACTAGGAAAAACGAGAAACAGTACTGATACTAAAGAACAGGGATACACAGTAACCGACACGGAGACAAAGCACCAAGCAAGAACAAAGGGAACAACAGGGAGTACAATTACATGAGGGCTAACCAGGAACAGCTGGGAAGGGGCGGAGCTACAAACTAGGGACAGGTAAGGGGCATAACAAGAGGGTGGAGACAGGAGGAGCTTTAACCCCAAACAAACAGAAGCACATGGCACGGGACAATAAAAGGCGAGAGACAAACAGCAACTCCCCAGAACCCAGAAGGATTAACGGCTCAGAAGATGAATGTATGAATAAATTTTGATATATAATTATATTTCATGTTTTATAAGGTGTTCACCATGATACAATCACAGCATCGATGGCAAACTGGCACAAATAGCTGGCTTGCCATCATGAGACATGCGAATGATTCCGATTTCATGCTCGGCCTCATGTTTACGTAAGCAAGGACCACCTCCACCCCTACCACAAAATCTGCAGGAACTGTGTGAGAATATTTAATCTCCACAGGATGGATTATCACGGAACTCCATGCTGAGGCATCTGGGATGTTGGTTTAGCAAACACGGCGGCCCGACACCCTACTGAGAGACAGACTTCTGTATGTGTAGCTCAATAAATATTCATCATATCAGTCTAAATGTATCATCATCATTTATTGTTCCCACACGCTTCCTTCTGGGTGCAGCTGTTCTCTCGCCGTGTGAAGGCTCAGCACCAGTTTCTGAGAAGCAGTGTCACTGTCTGGATATAATTCCATTTGCTTAGCAGTTTGAGTCTGTTAGGACACGCATACCAGAACCACAGATTTGGGGAGAGGCTGGAGGGCTAATCAGTTCCGCAGCGGCTGTGAATAAGACTTTGATTGTGCCTTAATTCCCCATGGCATGCAGCAAATTTGATCTGATATCTGAAACAACAAGTGCTGCTTGTCACGCAGTCATGACGGAATCTCTCTTAACACTCAGAGCAGCAGAAGACCATCCGCTCTCTGAATTTGTCGACTTTGTTTGTGTGTATCTGCAGATTCGTGGAAGGGAGCCTTCATCGTGAGCCTCCTCCTCTCGCTGCTGTTCGTCGCTGGGATTGGATTGTTTTTTGTACTACGTAAAAAAGGTACTTTACCAAAGTGGGCCTGCGCTGGGACTGTAGACCACCTGATCAGCTCCTGAAGTGATACAGCTTTGGCTGATAGAGCTCTGTCTAACACTGAAGATGTCTCTGTGTTGCAGGTTTGATTTGCTCCAAGGAAAAGAAGAAAGAGGATACAGAAAGTAAGATGAACCATAAAACCCATTCAGATCAAAACAAGGAAACTCAGCAGCTCAGTATCGTCCTATCAGAAACTCAGTTACTACTGCAGTCTTGAAATACTCCACTGATGATGCACATACTACAGCACAATAGTCAGAGCAACTTAGCGAGCCATCGACCCCATTAGAAAGCTCAGTGACATCATCATAAGTGATATTGTGTTATAGCCAATTATGATTGTTAGGTCAGTCAAGTACAGACATGATGTGTTCTTGCTACGCATCCGCACATTCTGATTTCCGGATTTTTTGTTTAGATTATGTCTCTCACAGTGAACATGCACCTAAGATTAAAATTTCAGACCCCTCCATGATTTCTTAGTGGGAGAACTTAGTGGGTGTCCAAATACTTGTTTTCCTCACTGTGACTGATAACACAAATTGAATAATTGAATTAAATTGAAAGTTATAATATCTGAGCTAGTTAAATCAGACATTTAAATGAGAAGCTGGGGAACAGTACGCCTTATGTTTGAACTCATTATGTGTGGAGAACAACCTGCAGAATTCTGAAGCTGTATCTAACCCAGCTCTACAGTTTAATGTGTACTCACAAACTGAACACTACAGTAACCATCCTCTGTCCTGTCTTAACACCTTTGACTACAATAACCACCATTTGCCAATTTCCAACATCTCCCGCTGAAGATGTTAACCAGGAACCATCCAAGGACCAGAACAGCCACACAGACCCACCACCCCAACCACCTCCAGGTAAACCTACTCAGATCAGATTAATCCAGTTCTGAGGGTGAGATCTGGAAGTGTACGGCTATAACACAGATATGAACAGGAGAAGGATCCTCTCAGGATCATGTAGGAGCACTGAGGAGATGATCACTAGATCAGAATGTTTAGAAGGTTACAGTAGCGTCTGTGTTCAGTGTGCTTATTAAATATGGAGTGATGCTGATCTGCTGTGGTTACTGTCTCTGAGCAGAGTGGGACCAGGTGAAGGAGTATAAAGGTAAGACCTGATCTCAGTTTAACCCTTTACTGTACCTCCATACGTACACATAGTACAGTAACGTCAGTACACTCGTCTCCTCCTGCAGAGGACCTCACCATAGACCCAGAGGAAACTCCACGGTTCTTCAGAATAACACATGGAGGGAAGAGAGTGAACTGCACTCATCCAAAAGAAGATGATGAAGCTGAGACCCAGAAAATCTTCACTCTGTGTAGAGAGAAGTTCAGCTCTGGAAAACACTACTGGGAGGTGAAAATTAGAGAGAAAACTCAAGAGAAAAAGTCGTGGTATGTCGGGGTGGCGAGTGAAAACGCTGAGAGAGTGTACAGGACTCTGTTAACACCAATGAATGGATTCTGGGTCCTCTGTTATGAAGTAGAGCGTGGAGTTTACATCAGAGATTTCCCAGTACCAGTACTGTTATCACACGTTGGTGATGAGCTCACTACAGTAGGAGTGTTTCTAGACTGTGATGAACACACTCTGTCCTTTTATAATGCTGATACAAAATCACACCTCCACACCCTCACCAACCTAACACTGATACCACTGCGTCCTCTGATCGGCCCCGGAATCAGAGACAGAACTCCCATACATATCCTTTAGAAAATGAAAAGGTGTGTAATATTGTGATCCATATATTAATTACATCAGTGTTGGAGAAGATATCAGCTCGTACTCAGCGGTCAGTGATTAAGGACTCACAGATCTGCTGAGCTGCATGTGGAATTGATGTGGAGGTCAAATAATTTCTGGATGTTTCTGTTTTAATACCTGATACGATACGTCATAATACACTAGCTCTCCTGCTAAGCACGCCTGTGTGTAAAGCTACGTACATGTACAAAGTCACAGAGCTGTTTTGTCTTTACCCTTTCAGTGTAGAGTTACTTGATGTGCTGATTTGTAAAATATGTATAACCGTTATTTCTGTATGAATTATATTATTTTCTCTATTTGTTTTGTACAATAAATGTGTCTTTGAAATGTTGGTTATCTTTTATGTTGGCTTGCATGTTTTCATGGGTCACAGTTACACATAAGTTGGTGCCGACACAGGAACGTTAAAATTACTACATTAATTAAGTTGTATTGGACAGTAATAGAAGAAGCTATGAATATTATTATTTTAAAACCATATGAGCCAAAGCACCAAGAACAAGACGTGTCTAACAGAAGCTGGAATCGAGTTCCGGGAATAACAGAAAGAGGCCTCGGCACGTTACCTGTATTTTTTTCAAAGGGTGTATGCAGAAGTCCAGTGAAGAGGTCAGCGCCCTATCAGAGTGGTGCTGTGACAGCAATCTCTGTCTCAACATCATCAAAACTACGGGAAGCTGCGGAGGGGTGGTCACAGAAATGCAGAACTGCGTCGTCAACATGGCTATGAAAGTTTAGATCATATTTCCTAGTGACATCACCTGGAGGTAACATGCACAAAGAGAAAAGCAAAGACCCTAAAACTCGCCCCTGTGGTACTCCAGAAGAAACACCCGTGTTGGAAAAAGCACCTGCTGACGGAACAGTGTACAGTAGTTAAGACTTGACTCTGAACCCAGTCAGTCAGCATCATTAGGAGTAACTGACAACTGAGGAAGACCGTTACTGATGTAGTCGGCTTATCAGGAGGTCATTAGACCGTGTTCCAGCTGGCTGAGTTATGCTCTGTCTTATCAATGCTCTTTTATTCTGAGAATGAATTGCAGACTCTTCATAGATTTTGGAAGGTAAGTCACCATAAGACACACAACCAGAAATATTAGGATGAACCAGCCGGTCTGTGGTGGAGAAAAGGACTGTGGTATGATCTGTGTGTTTATTAATAACACCAGAGACGTAGGACTGTCTGGATAGTTTCATTATTAGCGTTACTGTAGGTGGAGATCTGCTTTTTGAGAATACCATCATGTACCTGCAGTTTGGTTTTCCTCATTAAGCGCTCTGATTTTCCTAAGATGGCGGATTTCCTCATTTATCCATGAATTTTTTGGAGTATGCGAGTTCTGCTTCCATTTGACTGGTGCAACACTGTTAAGATGTGTTGATGGACAAACAGATTGTGATGGGCGCTGAGCTAAAATCAAGGCGAGGTTCATTTAACAGATCTGTAATCAACCACAGCAGCAACAAGAGCATGGTGGGCATAACAGAAGAAAATAACGAATGACATGGGGTCAGCGAGTTTCTAAGAAATTAGCGGACGTCAAAAACCAGGCAAAACTATGAGGACAGCAGAACCAAAAGGGCAGGGACAAAAGAGTGAATCAGCCAATCAGAGTAACAGCAAAACCAGAGTAGCAAACAAGAGTAATGGCAGAAAGAATCGCTCAGGACACATAGTGGCAGGGAGGAGTATAAATACACAAACAGGCTAAATTAACATCCGGTGGAATCAATACTCTGGTGATTCAGATCTGGAAAACGAAACGGGATTGGGAAATGGCGGACATGTGAGAGTGATGTCATTGGAAGGTGGGTTATGGGAAATTAAGCTTCCATTAAGAATTTAGATCAGAGACCAGATCATCATGTGGAGGCCAAAGCTGTATTTGGTGCATCATTGTCTATATAATATACATACATACATACATACATACATACATATGTAAAGGGTTAAATTTAGACATCTTTTTATATTCACTTTCATTACTACTTCGATTTTCCATATATATCTATTGTAGCCAGTTTGTCTGTTTCTTTAAAAAAAAAAACGGGAAGATTAGGGTTTTAAAAAAGCTATTAGTATCAAGACATCGTTTTGTGCAATGAGAAATCTGTTTTCTGTTAGTACTGTCTGATATACTGGATGAATGTTATCGATTGTTCATGCCTGTTCCAGCCTGAGAGGGGCGCTCTCGCTGTGTCGTTGGCTCCCCCCCCATTCCCACTACCCAGATAGGATGAGACGAGATGAGTACCGACAGAGTGGAAAAAGTTTTCTTCTTTAAGATGGTTTTCTCCTCTTTCTACAGGGTTACTACATACCTACACACATACATATGTATATTATATAGACAGTACACAGTGAGGACTAAGAGAAGATATGCAGTTGGGAATAAGCCGTATTTGGTGGAAGTATTTAGAACACCCCCTGCTTGATGCGACCTGCGTTTGGCAAGTTCTCCCACTTAGTAAATCATCAAGGGTTCTGAATATGGATCATCTTTTTTTGCATTTCCCTTGGAAGACCAAATCACGGATGTATGATTTTTAATAATGTATTTGTGTGTCTGCAAACTGCTGGCAGATAAGTATTTGAACTGTGAAAATCAGTGTTAATATTGGTTAATACAGTAGACTTTGTTTGCAGTTACAGAGGTCCCGTAGTTTTCCCACCAGGTGTGCACACACACTGCAGCAGGGATTTTTTGATGACCCCATTCCTCCACACAGATCTCTTCTCCAGATCAGCCAGGTTTCTGGGCTGTTGCTTAGAGAAACACAGAGTTGCTTGAGCTCCCCCAAAGATCTTCTATAGGGTTTAGGTCTGGAGACTTGTCTAGGCCACTCCAGAACCTTAATATGCTTCTCTTACGGAGCAGCCACTCCTTGGTATATCCTGGCTGTGTGTGCTTTGGGGTCATTGTCATGTTGGAAGACCCAGACACACGCCCCCATCTTCAATGCTCTAACTGACTGAGTGAAGGAGGTTGTTCCTCAAAAATCTCGCAATTACATACCGGCCCTGGTCTTCATCCTCTCCTTAATACGCAGTGCAGTCGTCCTGTCCCATGTGCAGAAAAACACCCCTACAGCATGATGCTTCCACCCCCATGCTTCACAGTAGGGATGGTGTTTATGGGATGGTACTCATCATTCTTCGTCCTCCAAACACGGCGAGTGGAATTAAGACCATCTGACCACAGAACTTTCTCCCATGACTCCTCTGGATCATCCAAATGGTCATGGGCAAACTTAAGACGGGCCTGGACGTGTGCTGATTGTATGTATATGTATCTCAGATGTTTCTGAATCAGTGTGACTTTCAGGTGCTTTCTTCCTTATGTCTAAATTGGCATCAAAGAATATAGGAAAGTGGTCCAACAGGAAGACGTCCATCAAGTATGAGGGACACGTTTGTACTTAACCCTTTACTGTTCACTCTGTGGAAATCATATAGCATTGGGTAGTTTAGGTTTGAACATTGTAGGCCTTGCTGTGTTTAAGGTGGTGGTAACTTCAGGCTCCTGCAGGTGGTGCTGCACGGGGATGATGGGACTGTGAAGTCTTACAGTATCCCAGGGCACAGGGGAGCTTTCTTCCCTTATGAAATGATAATATATGGCAATATATTAAATAATACAATGTCATATATGGGAAACATATGCATATGCAGGGGTTGGACAATGAAACTGAAACACCTGGTTTTAGACCACAATCATTTATTAGTATGGTGCAGGGCCTCCTTTTGCGGCCAGTACAGCGTCAGTTGGTCTTGGGAATGACATATACTGCGTCCTGCACAGTGGTCAGAGGGATTTTAATAAGCACATTCTCTCTTGCAGGATAGTGGCACAGGTCACTACAGTGATGCTGGTGGAGGTTCGTCCCTTCTGGTGGTGGGGTATGCTGACATTACCCTGGATACCGCCGTGGCTCTTGATACCGCATCACAAAGACTTGCTGTCTTGGTCACAGATGCGCCAGCAAGACGTGCACACAACAGGTTTGTCCTCTTTTGAACTCTTGGTATGTCACCCATAATTGCTGTGTGCATTGCAGTATTTTGAGCAGAACTGTGCTCTTACCTGCTAACTGAACCTTCACACTCTGCTCTTACTGGTGCAATGTGCAATTAATGAAGACTGGCCACCAGGCTGGTCCAATTTAGCCATGAGACCTCCCACACTAAAATGACAGGTGTTTCAGTTTCATTGTCCAACCCCTGTATTTTCCAATATACTGTAATATATGCATGCACCATGTATGACTATATATTGTCACATATAAAATGTATTGCTATTCAAGACAAAAGTGCCCCCCAGTTGTACTATTATGCTCAGACGGTTTGGAGGGGGAGGATTCAATAGTTTTCTTTATTTTTTCCTGTTGGAACAATGTATATCTCTTATCTTCGCCAACAAGTGCTCTTGTGTATAATGTGTTCAGTCCCCCAGTTGTACATACGAGTTTTACATTAAAGCTGAACAGGTATTTATGAACAGTAATATACTTTTGTTAAAAAAAGTTACAATATTCATATAAAAACAGAAACTGTTCACTGAAAACAAATACCCTTTCTTAAACTTCCTGTTAAACCAAGCATAAGCGAACGAAACACAGCCATCCACAGAGATGCAAAATCAGTGACCGTTGTCCAAATATCAGTTTCCTGCCCTGCAATACTCTTTTCATTTTTGACATGTAGTTTTTCTATTTTTTAACCTGTTCTATTACCTGTTCTATTGCATAATGTGAACATAAATGTGACAAAGATTACACAGAAAGTATACTGTGTGCTTTGGCCCACGAGCTACATAAGAGCATTATGTAAAAAACAATTATATAAAAACACAGACACTAATTTTGGTTGTAAATGTCTAAGTTGCCCGTTAAGAGGAATTCTGTCTGTTTTCAAAAAATTATTCAGTGGTAGAGATATAAACAGTCAATTAGAACACACAGGTTCGCTGGTCGTCTCCACCAAGACAAAAGCGAGACTCACTGAAGATGGCCCACTGCCGTTCCAAGTCACTCCATGACAGTCTGTCTCGACACCACTGCAGTCTTTGGTGACGGTGACGTGGTGTTAAGGACAGTCGGTGTAATGGTCTGTGTGCATGTAGTCCTGCATTGTACCTCTGTCTGCCAATGGTGCTGCACTAATAGGATAAATCAGGCAGGACAGCACTAGACAACACTCAGTCAGGTACAGTGATAAGGCCCTGATGTGTGAATCAACATTTTGAGGAGTGTTAGAAATTCAGTGTTCAGGAGTCAGGAGACCGGAGCTTCAGTGTTAACCGAGTTTATTCATGCATACAGAGGTTACATGAGAAATATCAGATTTATAATGTGGTCTCAGAGTTTGGACCCACTGTACACTGTCCAGCAGAGCTTCAAATGTCCAGCAGGTAGTGGTCACTCTGTGGCAGGATCCAGTGATGCTCTGAGTAGTCAGAGGACACGCTTTATTTCCACAGTTGTTCAGTAAAACACGTTAGTCTCTGAATCGCGATGTTCTTCTCTAAAGGATATGTAGGCGTAGTTCTGTCTCTGATTAAAGCGGGCTGATCAGGAGGGACGCGAGTGAGTATCAGTGTTAGGTGAGTGGTGAGGGTGTGGAGGTGTACGATTTTTGTACTCAGCATTATATAAAGAGATCAGAGTGTGTTATGATCACAGTCTAGACAACACTCCTGACTGTAGTGAGCTCAGTCACACCAACGTGCGGGATCGGTTACTGGTACTGGCAGGCATCTCTGGATGTAAACTTCCACGCTCTTGTCTGTCATAACTAGAGGACCCAGAATCCACATTCGCTGGGCTTGTTAGTGGATCCTGATGAACACTCTCTCAGCTGTGTTTCACCGTCACACCTCCGACATAGCGCCACAACTTTTTATCTTGGAGTGTTTTAGTCTGTTAATTTTCAGCGCTCCCCAGTAGTGCTTTTTTTTCCGCAGAGCTGAAACTTTCTCCTTTACACAGAGTGACAGATTTATCTGTGTCTCAGCTTCAGGATCACTTCTTTTGGATGAAGTGCAGTTCACTCTCTTCCCTCCCCCGTCCTATTCTTGAAGAAGTTCCTGGTAGTTTTCCTCTGGGTCTATGGGTGAGGGTCCTCTGGCATGGAGGAGACGAGTTGTACTGGCCGTTACTGTCACTATGTGTAGTATGTGTGAGATATACAGTTAACAGGGTTTTTTTAAACTGAGACTGTCAGTTTCTAATACCTTTTAAACTCCTGATACCTGGTCCCACTCTGCTTCAGAGACAGTAGTAACCAAAGACAGATCAGTCATCACTACCATTATTTAATAATGCACCACTGAACACAGACGCTACTGTAACCTTCTAAACATTCTGATTTCTGAGATCATCTCCGCCCCCCCCCCCTACAGTGCTCCTACCCGATCCTGGAGAGGATCCTTCTCTCCTGTTCATATCATGTGTTTATAGCTGTACACATTCCAGATCTCACTCACCCTCAGAACTGGATTAACCCTGACTTATGTGTATGTTTGTACCTGGAGGTGGTTGGGGTGGTGGGTCTGTGTGGCTGTTCTGCATCCTTGTGATGGTCCTTTTTTTAACATCTGCAGGCTGTAGTATACTGGAAAATGGAATGAAGGGTGGTTAGTTGCGAAGGTGTAGTGAATTGTGTCATACAGAGACAGACCAGGAGGATGGGATACTGTAGTGGTTCAGTGATGTGGGTTATCAGATGTTCAAAATACACATGTAAACTGTAAGAGGCTGGGTTGGATGCAGCTCCCCCCCCCATGTGAATTCAAAACACAAGATGAGCATGTCCAACAAATTTCTCTTTAATCGTCTGATTTACACCCCCCCAGCTTGTGTTCTCAGTTACAGAATCTGGCTTTATGATCCGATTCACTTACACCCTTTAATCATATCCTCTCTGG
>JAMWET010001092.1:72500-127778 GCA_024036415.1 Prochilodus magdalenae | reverse complement strand
TGTTGCTCTGTGAAGGTATTATTTTTAGGTGATAGAGCTGTGCTTGAGTTCTACGCTTTGCCTGCAGAACGGCTTATTGTGTGGGTTCACGGATAGGTGTGTCGTTTGACTTTTTTATATGGATTTTTGTGCGTAGTCCTATGGTAAAAATGTTGGGTAGCTCTGGGGGTGGGGGCTGGTTTGCTGTTTGCTTGTTTTTGTTTGTGTTCTTGTTGTTGCGGCCTCATAGTTAGTGCCATATGTCAGATTGGTTTGGTTTCCCTTGTTCTGTCTGGATCTTTCTTGGAGTAATAGCGCTCTAAAACAGAAAAGGGAGGCTCTTGGATATAGTGTTTTAGGTCTACTTGGGGAATTGTTCTCTTTCAGATACCACTTTTTATATTGTTCTATTTTAGGCTGGGAGTTCTTACTTTTGTTCCACTTAAAGGTCATGTTCCAAAGATACCCCCCACATGCACAAATACCACTGCCACTGAACATTGTTTTTGGGGGTTAGAACTCCAGCAGCGCTTAAATGTATTTTGGCATCCCAGGTAAGATTAATGACATCGGCATGGTGATCATATCATAACAGCTAAATGTTGCATTAGCATTAGCTAGGTCAAGTGCTGATGTTGGGGAGGTTTTAGTTTTTGGATTGCAGATCCCACTCCCAACTCTATCCCATAGGCCACTCGGATGTGTTGCTGTCCTCTGAGAGAACATGCAATTTTCACGGGGGGTTCTTCCACAACCCAGTGCTAGATGGGGCTTCTATACCACTTTAATTTTTAACTTGTGGGACAATGACAACTTGAAACTACATGTGGTGATACGTGTCCATGTGTCAACCGAGTCGGCGGGGACGGTTTCCAGTTGGCCCTTCTATGAAATTTTGTTCTACGGTAAGCTGCGTTGTGTGCACCAGAGAGTGGAACAATCCGGTTGTCTGGGTCTAGTTGTGGGGGTGGCCCCGGCTCTGTTTTGAGCGATGTCGAGGACATGTGGCATGAGACAAGGATTTGCGAGGCAGAACATATGGGAATCTGGTCTTTGTCCGCAAGTCATACATGTCCCCCTATGTTTGTGAAGATCCCCACCACAGTGACATATCAAGACCATTTAGTTTTTATATAAAAGCAAAGTGTATGACCAATGAGGCGTTCTTGTGTTTATATTGGAAAACACCAGATGATTCTAGCCACTAGTCGGGGAGTAAGATGTGACTTGAGTACGATTTATTTTCAGCACACAAAAGAACTAACTATGATGATAATTGAATAAATCAAGTACATGAGTAGTGCTAAAAGCCAACGAGGGAGAGTCTGATTCTCACATCATAATTAACAAAACAGAGCAATCTAGGAAGTTTTAGAGCAAACGAAGCATGTATATTAACCACGTGACTTAACTATGATATGCATGCAGACTTGAGTTTCAACATCTGTAATTTTGGTTAGTGAAGAAATAAAAACTGAAATGTGTCTCAGTGACAGAAAGCTTCGCCAGCAGTGTCTGGGTTCTTAAGACATTTCGGTTTTGCAATGATAGAAACAAATCTATGAACAATCTACACAGAATTAAGTAAAAATGAACAATAGTGGAACCCTGATGTAGCCTACCGCATCTAATTGAACAATAACAAAGCTCTAGCTTTACAGTATACGTAAAACTAATTCGTTAAAACAAATTTCACCTGTCCAGATTCCATACAGGTTCCAGGGGTCTATGCCTGAAAAAACCCGAGAAGCCTGCACGTAAATAAGTTTTAGTTTATTGTTTTTTGTAAGAAGTGTTTGTGAAAATGGGGTGCCTAGAATGGCTTGTCACTTGAAGGGGGCTCAGTGGTGAATCCGCACCACTGGCCGAAACACAAAAAAAAAACCTGTAACACAAAACTGCTGGAAAAAACAAATTCAACAAAAAACACAAAAACAACAACAACAAAAAAAAAGGCAAGAAGTGGCAAAACGCCTCTGAGAGGAGTGTGCCAAACACGTAACAATGGCAACTTCCCTGGAAAAAAAAAGGGAAAAGGAAACGGCATGAAGACTCAAAAATAAAAAAAAAAGAAAAAGGTGTCGTAAAAGTTTTTTCTCTAAAAGGTAAAGGGAACATATAAACCAAAAGAGTGTTGAGAAATTTTTGTGTTAACGATCTGAATCGGACGATCTGTACTAATAGATTGAAAAATGAACAAACTTGTATTCTTCACTAATTGATGAAAAGACAATACCAGGCCCACTGTGATGGGACTCGAAATCAGAGCAGCCTGGGCCCCCCCGGAAGGTCCTTTTGGTAAAGAAATGTTATCGGAGTTTTCTATGGGCGTCCGTTCTGACTTACTCTTGGCTAAGTGTAGCATGGTTTAGAGGTTCACACCTCCTACTTAACCTCAGACGCTCATTGAACAAATTCCATTTTAATCAGACTCTATCAATGCTGCCCAATGAGCACATCACAGTAAAACTTGACATGTTGTACAACCGATTTCAATTGGTGTGGAAAAGTTTCATAATGACTTCAAAGACTACTGAGGCTGGTGGAGAATATAGGTTCTGTCACAATTTATCATAATCATTATCTGATCACATTTATTACTTTAGGAAAGCTGACACTAGCAGTTGTACTACTATGTTGCGTAATAAGCGCTTTTTTATAAGTTTTTTATATAACACGGATTTTATCAATTAGAAGTATGTTACAACTAACAGAAGTGTTTTTAACTCTATAGGTGGTTTTTTCATTCACACCTTTTCAGTTGAGGGCAGACGTAGATACAATAGTAGCTGACAATGCCTTATGAGGAAATGCTCCAATTGGGTCCTTTTATAAAAAACAAGCAACATAAGTTCTGAACTAACTATGATTGATGCTGTAATATGGCGATGTTCCAGATGGTCCCAATAGGTTAATGTCACTTGTATTAGTTTCAAGCACTTAGAAGTGCAATATTAATTAATAAGCCATTCCACCTTAGTTTCTTTATAACGGTAAAGCCAATTTAGAAAAAAACAAGAGACCCTATTGTTAAATACACGCCCAAAGTAATATAATTGATCAGGTAAAACGTATCAATGTCGAATGTTTTGTTACGTTGCCTAGTGACGTGTTTGTTGAGAAAATCTATAAAATAGTTCGGGCTAAACATTTAGAGTTGTAAGCATTAGCTAAACCTTAGCAACGTAAGTATTAAGCTTAAAAACATAGGGTTGTATAGCAATTAGCTCCCTATATTCACATATCTCGTTACGACACCTTTTGGCTCGTACTCAATGTAAGTAGTGTCCTTTTTGTGAGTTATAAAAAACTATAATATCATAATTTTTGTTTGTATTGAAACTTGCGTTGTGTTTGGTGTGTTCTGATGTCTGTCTACCAACGCCCCTCTTATATTAGTTATCCTGCTTGCTGATGATCCATTTTTATGTTTTATTTTTTTTGGCTATATAAGCTTTAATTCCCAGGTTAGTCGCCATGCCATTTCATCTCAACAGAAGCTGTCCGCCAAAAACAAAACTTTCTCCTATTCAATGATATGACATTATTATTTGCACCAGCTATGACCCGTAAGGTATCCTTTTCTTATGTTTAGCTCCTACAGCATTCAAATTGCGGGTGTTATGTTTCTTGTTGGTGAGCCTAGTCTGAATGTTTTAACCAGAGGTAGGATGCGGTTTGGTTGATCTTTATAGGCTTACGAAGCTTTCTTCTCCTTATGATCTGCTTGGTTTGGTATGGCATGCCTAGCTATGAGGGTTGGAACTACTCCTGTAAACCTAGTTTGTGATTATAGTGCCTCTGTCATGTAAAAGTTATATATAAGAAGATTCTGAACTAAAGAGGTAACTGATATTGAGTGTCACATTTTAAAAAAAACTGTCTTTAACCTCCTGATCTACTTAATAGACAAGTATTTTATCACTTGGATACAGAGTCAAAAAAAATTACCCAGGATCTTGTCAACACAAGAAGTTATGTTAGTTGTACAAGAATAGCTGCAGGCAGAAAAAATAAATGAACGATCCTGTTATTTGAAATAAACCATTGGCTGCAATACCTCTTTCGATTCAATTCTTGATGTTAACACTATACTATCCTACATGCTTTTTTAACTCAAGTGTGAATTACGGCTTTTGTTTCCCTGCAATAACTTTCAATTGAAATATGAGCCACTGGTATTAACTGTTGTGAAAAAATGAAGTGCATAGTATTACACCAAGCTACGACTGCTACTTTGCCGGTTTTGGTTGGGGTTTGTGATGAGTAAATAAAGGTGGTATGTTGCCTCCTCTGTGACTGTGTACTAGAACAATTCCTTGATCAATTAAAGCTGATCCAAGATTCAAGGTTAAAAGTTGGCTTTATATTGGCCCGTTTGTTTTTGTGGAGTTTTGCGTGTCCCATTAGAGCCTTAAATTGAGTCATAACATTTACCCAGGCTTAGTGTTAGTTACACCTAGGTATTAGAAGTGTAACATGCCGTTGAAGGTGGAACAGAGCATTAGGAAGTCACAATTTCGCTTTGCTATTAGTTTGATGTGCTAATCATCAGTCTAAGTAGTCCCATTGAACAGTCCAACTGGTTCCTATTTGGAAAGGTGGTATGAAAAGTAGTGGTCAACTAAACATTAGAGATCTGTCTCCTTTCTAACAGTGAGGGCACATATACATTTCTGTGGAGCACTAATATTTTTTTGAACGTCGATTGTTCTAAACTTGTTTGTATTCTTTTCTTGCTGTATAAAGTATTGTGGGAATTTTTATTGTTATGGGGGATAGTGCATTTATCATTCCTAAGGAGCGTATAAAGGTGATTCAATGAAACATCATTACCTTACATTAAGACTTAATGATTGAATCAGTGAAATAAATATGGGATTGCCTATCTAAATTTTTTCACTCACCCCAGCCCACCTTTTTTCAGCAGTACAAGTTTAATCCTGTAAAAACAGCCTTGTAGACTCAACACCTGTAGAAATATCTAACAAGTACAGTGTAAGTGTTTAAAAATCAGTCAAAGTTGGTGAAAATAACCTGATCTGGACGGAGTACATGTCTGAAAAGGCACAGAAACAGTGGCCGGAACATTAAGATCCAATATGCTGAGTGTTTCACAACCGTGTGCGGCATCATGTGAACACTGGGGCAAAAATTATACTGCATACCTAAAGTAGACACAAAAAGCAAAGGATACGGTTTGGATAATTTTACACCATGAACTTAGAAGGACAGCATTTTTGAATATTGTTCACAACAAGAATCTTTAGTGATACTAATGGGTATAATTTATTGTCCTAAGGGGCAGAAAATGATATACTATAGTTGGTTTTTTAGGATCCAAGTGTCAAATAATATGGATATGTTATCATCACATCAGAAAAATAAAATAGAGCATAATTCCAATTCGTTGCTTTTTTGACAGGTGATGGTCAAGTCACATTTGAGAACTGGAGGGAAGAGCCATGAAAGTATTAATACGACCTCAGGCACCTCTAACAATGGTCAATAGTGTAGCAAGATGGTACGAAGCAAATTAACTCCCAAGAATAATTAAAATGACATAGTATGAAACTGACTGGTGTGGATGTCATATTAGCCACACATTCAAAATGATACACACTGAGTCTATGACCATCTAGCTAATGAACTGTGCTGCCTTGGTTAGATAACATTGGAACTCTACATCTTTGGTCCAATAAAACTATCAACCATGTTAACAGGTGGTTATTCTAGGATAGCTGTCCTATGATCTCGTTGATCCATTTACTTAGTTAAGTCAGCCCACAATTCTCCTTGTTTATACGCTATAACATTAAGAGCTTGTAATCGATTATACCCAAATTGTCTAAGCCTCTTCTGAGTCGTTGATTCTCGTAGCATTAGCTATAACATTAAGAGATTAAGCATTAGCAGTATAGCTGTTATTACTGTTATACTACAGAATTCATGAGCAGTTCCGCCACTATGTACATTAAGCAAGATGCATTCAGGCTCAGTCAGCTAGTGTAGCCTTTTCATTTTCTGTTCCACCTTTCAATCCACGCTCTACCCAATTGTATGATCTGATTCCAGCATAGAAGGGCCAGTAACTCCATGCTCACCGACCAACCTTTAGATATTAGTCAAATACCAGTACACACATAAAATATTTTTAAGTTATTGTGTTTTAGGCAACATGAACAACTAGTTAAACTTAATTAATAAAATCAAACAAATAAGAAAAAGATGGACACATAATGTGAATTGCATCTCAGCATATCATGGTTAACGCAGGGCCCATCGCACACAGAAAGTCAAAACCCCGATCAACTCTAGAGGCTTGTACGGTGACGTCCGTAATCGAGGCCAGAGTATGTAGTGGTAGGAGACTGTCGTCAGTGTGTGGTTGTTTGTGCCAGGGCGCTACTGCCGGGGAGTCCGGATCGGTGCTTTGTAACATAGATTCCTTATCCTCTGATCTGCCCATTGGGCTCCTTCCGTGAGGTTCCCACTGTGACAGACACGTGCTGGCGCTCAAATGCTCGGTGGTCTACCTGCACACTGCGGCGGACGGAGTGTGTACAGGAGGGTGCCTGCTCACTAGTCTGTGCGGGTGCTCTCGTGACCGGGACACTGGAGGCCCTCGGCCGATGGTTGTATGACATCGCCTATGTATCCCTATAAAATTCATACTCCGAGTAAGAGGCTGGGCCTCCGTGCTGTGCTTGTATGCGGGTCTTCGGCCACCCATCTCACTTCCTGGAGCGTTATATCGGTGCTTTGTGTGCAGCGATATCTGTGGAAATCATATAATTAGGACACAGGCTCAGGGCTTCCCCGAGTCCCCAGGTCAGAGTTACGCTGGTGGGCGTCCGTCCTCTGTGACGTCAGCGATGTAGGAGGATTTGGGAAGAGCTACAGGGTCAAAAAACTAGGATTTAAGATCTTGCCTGGGGTAGATGAAAGTAAGTGGTGTCAACACAATCTATGGCAAAAACTGTCAGAGATCCGGGACTCATTGGATGTAACCCATTTATTATGACGTACACAGTGTCCACGTTTTGGTGGGGGGTGGGGGGGGGCAGTGGGGTGGGGGGGTAAAGGAGTGGACACTTCTGGCATTTGGAATTTGGATTGCGTTGTGGGATGCACTGTGCTTGCTGAGGTCAGTCAGACAACAAGTGGCTGACCCAGAACGAGCTGTAACATTATCTGTCTATTTAGCGCCATCTTTAACCAAAACAAGTTTTTTGTGATATGCTTTTTTAGCAAATGTTTTTGCAAGTGAGTAGTATCACTAAACTTTTTACATCAGGTACTAAACTAATGTAATTACTACAGTGATATAGCTGCAGTATCACATATAAAGACGCCAAACCAGTGATAAATGATACAAGGCTGAAGCGACACCTCTAATTATCTTAATATATAAAGCGCACTGGACTATAATTTTTATTAAGAGCTTCGTTCACCACCCAACGCACATGTTTTTTGGTTCTCAGCTATTTACCTATTGTATGTGTACTCCATCTCCAATATTCTGGTTCTATTTTAATTAAAAAAGTTCCCTCATTAGGCAAATTATAGGTCCATGTGGGAAAATGAATGACATTGGTTTGGCAACTTGAGCACCCCATGGACTTTGGGTTTGTTTCTTTTCGGGGGGGGGGCTGATAAAAGTTTTCTACCATTTACTCATCATTTGTCTTCCAGACCATGCTGAGATGAGCTCGAGCCTAAAAAACTCTGTCTATCTACTTACATATGCACTTGTGAAATATTGAGGTTCTTAAGTGCCTGTCAACAACATTTGTCTAGATCCTAGTTCACGTAATATTGAAGGAAATCTGGTTGAGTGATCTAAACTCACGTATTAGAGAGATGACTTCATTTAACCGATGTTCCATCCTGTACGATATTACTGTTTAGATCAAGCAGCCAAACTCAAACCTTTACGATAAGGTAAACCCCGCCTAGCTTAGTGCCGTCGCTCCATCCAAAGAAAAAAAACAGAGTCAGGGTCGCTGTGTACATGAGATTGTGGTTACTTTCGTGCATTGTCACTAGGAGATTTCGTGTCTGGACGCGCTGGTCACCCTTTTCAGCACAGATACTAAACATCAGGTGTAGCAAGTTGTGTCTTTGTTTGGGATCTAAATTTGAGAATTCTCTTGTGAGTCCTATTAGAATCTCGGACGTTGAGACATAAATCGAGCCCAAAAGTGCCATCACTACTCTGCCGAGGGCGGCGGCTGCTAATGTGGGGCGAGTTTTGTCTCTGTAACAGCGTCTGGTTTTAGCTTTGAGGGAAATTTGAGGGAAACCAACCAGCAAGGTAGTATAAACTCACGAAACAGAACCCTAATTTCCTTCATCAGCTTACCTGTCTTGACATGCTTCATCTGTGCTCCAAGGATCCAGCCAAGCTAGAATCGTGTGAGGATGGTCCTTAAAGGGAGTAACGAACATCAAGAAACCGAGAGGTTTAAAGGGTCCATTATGAAAGGGAAAGGTCACAGTCACATGGTCGACTCACATCTCGCTGAGTAGAGTTAACTAGTGAAGGAAACCAACCTGAGAAGTACGGTTTTCTGAGTGGTGTTCGGTGCCATCGATGTAAGGTGTGCGTTGTATAACAGATTAACTGATAGAGTGAGAAAACAACAAGAGAAAGGCCGGCTGTCGACATTTGACAGAACGACACTCATGCAAACACGCTCACAAAACATGGCGCTGATTGGTTGACACCACGAAACGGTCAGACCACACAGCGAACAACTATCACAATCAAACGACACTACCATTCCAAAACCTTTATGCTCCGGATACAATTTTGAACCTATGTGGTTGTATTGGCACCAACTACATGGATCACTCAGAGAAGAGACAATGGGCGAGACGAAGCTTGTTGTGTTTTGTGTGGCCTTACTGCGTCGTGTTTTCTTGCTAACTACGCACTCCCGGGGCTAGTTGTGCTGCTATCGCCTTCTCTCCGTCACTGACTATCAGAGCTCAAAAGATCAGATACTGATCGGTTTGGTTTCCTTCGTTTCCAAAGTTCTACTGTGAGCCTCATGTTGTGGCCGGAGGGGAACATAAATGGCCTACATATAACCTGATAAGCTTGAGCATACTCTTATGTTCGCAGAGTGACATGTGTGCTACCACAATCGTCACTCTGCCCCTACAGAGCATCTACGGACTTCTGGAATATATGTTTGGGGAGATTTCGGCCTCCTTTCCCTCCAGTTCCTCAAGCTAACAATGTCATACAGTGCCCGTGCTCTTGGGACTAAGGTCACGTCCATGCTCTCTACGGTGACTAATCGGCTTTGTCTCGGTTCTAAAGGGTCAGCACTATCTGCACGATCCCTCTTGTCTTGTCATGCCTGTCTCTCCCCTATTTGATATAAATAAATATTGCCTTGCACAGCCTCAAATCAAGTTTATTATCAGTAATAAAATACCATATGTTGAATTCTAACAGTGTATATACACTTAGTGAGCACTACAAGGTTACAGAGTGGTGTGTTCAAGTACACGTAACGGCCTACTCTTGCATTATTAATAGTATATCACTATATGAGGTATCTTTCTGACACAATATATCCTGACATATATGCACTCTGTAATCATATTTTCGGCGCAAAGAATGCTCCCTCAATGACAAATCAGACACTGATAGTGAACACAGCGAGCACACATAACTACATGCACCTTATCGTCCAAGCCTTACAACATCAGTCATGCTCGCTTGGGCCTTCGCTAAGGATTGAGCCGCTAGCCCCGATAACTGTCTGTGACATTCACACAAGTCCATATTGATTGTTGGGTGTGTGCTAAGTGCACATCAATAATGCATCGCGGTTGAATTAAACGGATGCCGATCTGTTTGGTGGGCGGGGGGGTGGGCGGGGTGTCACCAAGGGACATGGAACATGCGGCTCGGTATGGGACACTGAATTAGGTCTTGGTAGGACCACTTACCCACGCTAAGTCTCTTCCCTCCACATGACAGCTGGTCGGACTAAAGCACATGACTCGGATAATCTAAAGAGCAAGTAAGGCTTTCATATTCTCCAGCAGGCCACACAGTCTTAAAAACACGGCAGAAGTCCCAATAAGCTCACCAATCACCTAGAGCAAAGCGTGCCGGACTTTTTTGTCAGCTGTACACCTAGACTGGAAATCCTAAATAGTTAGTGTATCCCAAGTGTCATGGGACTGGATCTGGCTAGAGGTGAACGAACTCGTGTGACACTGAAAAATACATCATCATCGTGTGACCATAAACACACATGTTGCATCTCACACAAAACACAGTCTGCCACCAGTGCCGCTAAAGCAACGTTGTCTGGGGGACTAGGTTTACAGCCCATGAGGCCAAACACCGGGGGTCAGCGACTAGGCTGCAACACACAAGACGTTTAGTATATGATCTCACGTTCTGTTGTTAGTGGCCTCGCTCGTCGCTCCAGAAGCCCCTCGGTTTGCTCCAGCCCTCGTGACCACGACCATCTGGCAGAACTGTGTGGTGCCAAATATTTAACTGCATGGGATGATTATCACAGAACACCCCATTAGGTAATCCGCTACAGCTCCATGACGACAGTGCTCGATTGGCCATACTGTGTGCAAGACACTACTCTGTAACTGTGTAGCCTTCAATAAATGCATTTGCTCGATCATTATCAGTGCTAAAACTGTATCATCATTTATTGCGATCCTGGTGTTAACCTTATGTCGTCCTCCAGACAGGCCTGCAATCCCACACCTCCTCTGGTGCAGCTATCATGTTGATGACGAGTGTATGCGCGTGTCAAAATCCTTACAAACCTTGTTTCAAAAACAATTTAACAAATACGAAAAAGAGGTACTAAAAACCAAAAATAAACAGCATGTCATAAAAAGCTTTAAAGGGAACACTAAAATATCATAAATGAGGTCACTACTGGAACTAGTGGAAACAGGAAAAAAAAAAAAACGACTGTTTTATCGTAATAGTCCAATCTAGGTGGGCTGTCAACCTACACACCCAAAAGCTCATCTGAAAAGGCCCCCGGTTGTGACTTCCCTGCCAGGTAACCAAGGTTCCATCCATTTTTCCTTAAAACTACCTCTCATCCTGCCTGTTTTATCCTCCCACAGGACATACAAAAGCACACAGAGTTGAACTGGAGATTTCTAATTTGATTGTACAATTGCGTGAGGTGTGGAATGTGTAGCCTGAGTGGTCTGCCAGAAACTGTCGATGGACTGGCAGCCTGTCCAGGGTGTGTTTCCCCCCATTAGCTTCCATCCAATAATAACGACCATCATAAAACAGGCTTGCAGAACACCCAACAACGATGGGACCAAAAAAGAGGATAAGGCGATTTAAAAGATGGATGGCATGGGTGGAAATGCGCATTAAAATTAAAAGGAAACAGACAAAAGCAAAGGATAATATTGTGATTGCAAAGTGGATATAAATACACCCAGTTCAGGCAAAATTCGAAAATAGATAAGATAACTGTGTGCAAGTTGATGAGATGATTGAGAAATTAATTGTTAACCACAAATAAAATTAAGAAACACTCAGCATTACTTGAAAAATAATTAAGACCAAAACTAATTAATTAACAAGAAAAAGGAAAAGAAAAACCTACCCATTGTAAAAACAGTGATTTCAACACTCTAATGTTATTTTTTTTTTTTTGCTTTGTTGTAATGTTTTTTGCCTAAAAATTTTCAAACTTTTTCCCACAAGAACTACACGAGCCCATCACCGAACGTCCAAGCAAGGACGAAAAAACAATGCCAGAAAAAGCAACATCCTTTTCTGGTTTTATGATTAATGCACTCACAAGACAACTGCTGTACGAAAAAAATCAAGAGAGGCGACAATTTCCGTCACTTAACCTCCCATATTGGAGAGCGCAGAAAAGTGCCGCAAGGGCCCCATTGCCAAGACGGCAACCAGCTTCATATTTTCAAATAATAACAAATTGCCAACCTGGATTTATACTATTGACAATACCAAACAAATAGGACCCAGCAGCCTGCCCAGACATTTACAGCCTCATTACTCATCCTGCACAATATGATATTTACATTAATTTACAATGTTGTCCTTCGTGTTGGGAATAGAGTGGGAAGGCAAAATTATCTTAAAGAACATCACAAAAATGAACCATATATTTTAGCCACTGACAGTTATCGGTTCTTATACTGGCATGAATTCATAGCAGGGAAAAGCCCTCGGCGATCCTATAAATCTCAAGGTAATCATAAACGCAGGAGCGATATACCATCATTTCAAGAATCTCTCGTGTACCACGTGAAAAGTGTAATATGTTAAAAGCACATATGAGCACAGAAAAAGGAGAACCATATATTTTACTCTGGCACCGAAAAATAAATAAAACAGCCAGGCTGGAGTCGCAGCCTTGTGCATATAGCTCTAGAATGATTTTTTAAGTCTGCTTGGAAATATTATTATTATATTATTATTATCTATTATTATTATTCATTATTATTATTATTTCGCACCTTTGCAAGACAACCGACGAGCAGATAAAATGTTGTGTAATATCAAATTTTCTTTTGCTTTGTTTTGATCTATTCTAAATTAATGACTAATTTGCACATCTGTGTGCTAAAAAGTCTATCTGATTTCTAAATAAACAATAAGCTATTAGATGCCTGTGCCATGCCAGATATGACATAAGTGCAAAAAAAACGTCCCCACGAAGATGGCAGAAAGGTAAACAAGATTGCCTCTACTTCCATTTTTGAATCAACTACACCACATAAGTTCAAACATGCAAAAATCTTGATTTTTTTCACAGCCAAATTTAAAAGGCTAATTTTTTTTTTTTATGCATACTGTTCTATTTGTTTGTTTTGTATTAACAAATGGGAAACTAATAAAAATCTAAAAGTTTTTGTAAAACTGCTCTTGCAATTCTAATAATTTACAATCTGCATCAAATATTTCTCTTTACAGATGATTAAATCTATTTCTACTTCTTTTAGGTATTTAGGTAAGTTTTAAGCATTTTATTAAAGTCTCTTAATCTACTGGCAGATCGTTTTTCTTGTTTCCAACATTAAAATGGTCTGCCCATGGAATTCTTTCTCTAATAAAATGACTCAACTATGTCCAAATGCACTGAGATTGGTTAAATGAATAGTTTGGATTTTTGCATGACTTCATTCCAATTGGATTTCGCAGTTAAGACCTCATAACACCCGCATACAGCCGACTGAATAACGAAAGGGAGTGCCGGGCCGACATTAATGCAGCCCAAGAGCTATTCTATTTGCATCCAGGCAACGTAGCTAATAGAGTTACCAAGGAGAAGGTATGTCTGGTGTTGCTATGCATGTGACTTCTGGCTCAGGCCAAGCAAAGGCCAACCGGTCTTACCTTTGACTGACACTTGTGCGGTGGTCTCGATCATGCCCAGAGAAGAAATGGCCACGCAGGTGTAGTTAGCCGACTGGCGGATATTGGTGAGTTCCAGGACGTTTCTGCCCACCGGCATCTCCTCTTCTTTGGTCAGTTCTACTTCCCCCACCATCCACTTCACGTAGGGCATGGGTGCCCCCACGGCCACGCAGGTCAGATTTATACTGCCCCCGGGCATCACCTCGTGGTTCATGGGCGGAATGGAGAAACGGGGCGGGACGCGCCGCACTGGAATGAAAAACAGAAGCACAAAGTGAGAATCCGCAGTGAACTCTGCATGCCCTGCAACATTACCTACACCTCCAACTGGAGATCAGAGCAGCTACGTCTGCAGACTGAGAAGAGAATTCACTGATTAAACATAATAACACATCTCTCTTTAGCTTATATAGTTTAGGGGAGCTACAATGCTAACATAACTCACAGGTACTGGAGTCTAGCATGCTTATGAGCATCAATAAACAGGCTTTTGTTCACCTGTAATGTGTCATACAGCGTCAGAAGCCAGATAAACAGGATGTTATGTAAGCTAAGTGTGATGATGAAACAGTACAGGTTTAAGATTAGGAATGTGTATGTGTTTAAGCTTTAAAGTAAAAGGAGCTCATGTGGCTAACAAGTAACATGACAGCAATCCATTAGCATGGCGCTACTCATCCCCCTGCCTCACACCATGTGGAGTCATACCTAATAGATTTGATCATGACACTGTATGACTTTTTTTTATCAGAACATATACAAAATATATATGTATATACAAAATGTATATACAAAAGTATGGAGGTATGGTTATGAATGCTTATTAGCATATTAGCTTCAATGATCTGTTAGCTACATTAACCTCGTAGCTCCAGTGCAACTTTAGACACTAAATATATCTTGGCTGGTCAACGACATTTCTAGTAAGTGGGAACAATTGAGCCCCTCTAATAGTCCTGTTTCTTAGATTATCACCAGTTTTGGCTTTATTACCATTAACATATGAATTTGAATATCTATTTGGTATATATATTTCACAACAACATAATTGACCCAAAGTCTTTTGGAAAGACATCTGGTTCCACTGAGTTCCATTCCACTGAAAGACAAACAATATACATAATATACATATATACTGTTGTCTGTTTTTTCATACATCAAAGAAAAACAAGTGTGTCTAAAATGCCAACTTTAAAGGAGATGCCAAAAACCTAATTTCATTATAATGGAAGTCAACAGATCCAGATTATTTCCCAGTGATTTCGGACTGTTTCTGCCAGGTCATTCTTCATGAAATGTTCATTTATGGCATTTAGTTGACGCTCTTATCCAGAGCGACTTACAAGGTTATTCATATTAGAGGTAGGCCAATGTAGTGTTAGGAGTCTTGCTCAAGGACTCTTATTCACACCAACCATTCAGGCAGCGTAAACAGCAGCTGCTGTGTTCAAATGATGCACAAACGTAAAATCGGCAAAAATAGAGATGCATGTTTTTCTCTGGACAGTAGTAATATGCTGTTTTATCCAGCTACTCCTTTTCCATACGTCCTTATACGTCCTTTTGGAGAAAACAAAGAAAAGCCGAATGTTAGTTCCTCTGCAGTAATAAGCTGAATTTACTTGATTCACTGGTGTGCACACTTCCACATTAGTGAGACATATTACACCTGCACTGCGGCTGTATTTACCCTGCGCAGCGACTGTGGAGCTGTAATGTGTTTCAGCTGTATGGAAACCATGCTAACAGTACAATCAAGTAAATCCAATGCGGAGCTGGCTTTCCGTCGGAAGCTGCAGCGTGCGTAGCAGCTCTTTGTCAGATCGTGGTGGTAGGGTGGGCGGGGGGGGTGGTGGTGATGTGAATCTGCTGCTGGATCGAGCCCCTGTCAGAGAGGCCGTGGGACACACATTGTTCACCACTCTCTCTCTCCTTCGCTCTGATATGCAGATAAGCCGACATTAAAAAGGGTTCCCATGGAGACGGGAAAAAAGAGCAGGGTGACGTTGAACTGGGACCAGAGAGAGAGAGAGAGAGAGAGAGAGAGAGAGAGAGAGAGAGAGAGAGAGAGAGAGAGAGAGATAGTAAAAAGGTAGAGAAAGACAGAGAGTAAAAGAAAGACAGATGGATTACATAGAGAGATGGAGAGAGTGTGTGTAAAAAAGAGGGAGAGAGAAACGGTGTAGAGCAAGACCAAGAGAGAAAAAGAAGGGGAAGGTAGAGAGATAGAGCAGAGAGAGTGAGATGGAGAAAGACAGTGAGAGAAAGGGCAAGAGAGAGAGAGACGGGTTGGAGGGAGAGAAAGAGGGAAGGTAGAAAGAGAGAATGAGAGAGCAGAGAGAACAGGTTGGAGAGAAAGAAAGAAAAGGAAAGTAAAGAGAAAAGGAAAGAGAGAGGGAGCGTGGAGAGAGTAAAAGAGAGGGAAAGTAGAAAAGGGTGAGATGAGAGGACAGAGAGACGGAGAGGGAGAGAATGAAGAGAGAGGAAGACAGAGGGAAAGTAGAGAGAGAAAGAGAGGAGAGAGAGACAAGGTGGGGAGATAAAGAGAGGGAAAGTAGAGAGAAAATGAGAGAGGAGAGAGAGAGGGTGGAGAGGAAGACAGAATCAAAAGAAGAGAGAGAGAATGAGAGAGGGAGAGAAAATCAGGGTGGAGAGAGAGAAAGACAGAGGGGACGTAGAGAGAGAGAATGAGAGAGGGAGAGAGAATCAGGGTGGAGAGAGAGAAGGACCGAGGGGACGTAGAGAGAGAGAATGAGAGAGGGAGAGAGAGACAGGGTGGAGAGAGAGAAAGACAGAGGGGACATAGAGAGAGAGAATGAGAGACGAGAGAGAATCAGGGTGGAGAGAGAGAAAGACAGAGGGGATGTAGAGAGGGAGAATGAGAGAGGGAGAGAGAGACAGGGTGGAGAGAGAGAAAAACAGAGGGGACGTAGAGAGGGAGAATGAGAGACGAGAGAGAGACAGGGTGGGGAGAGAGAAAGACAGAGGGGACGTAGAGAGGGAGAATGAGAGACGAGAGAGAGACAGGGTGGAGAGAGAGAAAGACAGAGGGGACGTAGAGAGAGAGAGAATGAGAGAGAAAGACAGAGGGGACGTAGAGAGAGAGAGAATGAGAGAGGGAGAGAGAGACAGGGTGGAGAGAGAGAAAGACAGAGGGGACGTAGAGAGGGAGAATGAGAGAGGGAGAGAGACAGGGTGGAGAGAGAGAAAGACAGAGGGGACGTAGAGAGAGAGAATGAGAGAGGGAGAGAGAGACAGGGTGGAGAGAGAGAAAGACAGAGGGGACGTAGAGAGAGAGAATGAGAGAGGGAGAGAGACAGGGTATCCGCGCGGGGGCTGATTGGAATACTTTAAGGTCTGGAATAAACTGGCTTTGGCTTTTTTGAGAGGAAAACAAGAAGGAAGAAGCACAGGCGCTCACGAGGGAGTCGGCAGTTAACGCTGGCCTTTACCGATCATTACCACCAACACACGTCCTATTGTGCCCCTGTGCCTTTATTTCTCCCTCTATTCAGAGGCTCTGATAGGCTGTTAGATTACTATCTGTGTGCTTATTGTTCTGGATGTAGCCCTAGTAGCTTCATTATGAGCAGGGCTGGAACTCTGCTCCTGTTCCGTCTGAATCGTGAAAGCCGTGCTGCAGCAGGACACCAAACAGGCTGGGGTATTAATGCACTGCTGCCTCCTGCGCCTCCACTGACAAACGGACACCGGTGATAATTGGTTTTTGTGCCGGACCTTACGAAAATGGATTTCCACATGTTTTAGCGAGACTAAGGCCAAACAGACACGGCGGCCACGCTTGTTATCCCGCCTTCATTACAAGAAGGGCCTTGGAAAAGAAGAGAGAGGCCTTCGGAGATTCCTGCCAAGCTCTTTGTTTTGGATTCCCAATAACCCCCTTTTGTTCCTACACCGTCCGACCACTGGGATCCAATACAACCAAACGCACAGATTCAGAGACCCAGAGGGTGGTGACACTGCGTTCCCACTTTTCACGGCCCAGAGTCTGACCTGCGGAGCAGTAGTTAGCTGTTTGGCTAACTATATTAGCTAAACCTAGCATTTCAGAACAACAAGCACAACATACTGCTAATTCAACCTAGAACCTTGTTAGCCTGTTAACTAGCTAAGCATTTCAGCTAGGGTGGTCCCGCGTCTGGTTATAGGGCGGACAGTCCGTCTCAGTCCTCCGCCCGGCACAGTATCTGGATGGACACCTATTAGTCCTCTTTTCGGGATGAACTATTTAAAATGTTCACACGCCAACAATATTGTATGCGCCATGTCAAAAGACATGCCTTGCATTTCATTGGTTTAACACAGTCATGTGACATTTTGACTTGGCGGTCAGCCGAGGCAGTTAGTTAGCTCTTGTCTGACTCATGTCATCCATTCTACCCAATTAGGTGAGTGCCCGACTACACCCCACCCCACTAGGTCACTGAGAGTGGTATGTTCTGAAAAGCTCTGTCCTAGAGACACGTATGGAGTCACAGTGGTGGTGATGGGAACCAGACGTCCCACCTCTAAAAGCCCCCTCACAGAACGTTGTTATATGAACTGGTTATGATTGAACTCTGTTCATGCTGGAGGGATACAGGCAGGTTTTTCTGAGGCCCAACTACAGCTGGGCGACCATCGCACAGGCACCAATAAGAGCTATCAGAGGAGCCATGAAGGCAGGGTGGCTGGAGCTCCTGTGCCACAAAGCCCACCACCTGGACCCCTCCTATGGTCCTGCAGGGAGACCACTGTATTATGCCTGATGTTCGATGTCCACCTTTTCACCATGTGCCAGGTGCCCGTACCTCAGCCAACAACTAGAGTCGGAGGCAGGGTTTAAACCCTACGTGGGTGGGTGGAAGCCTGTGCCACAAACCCCAACCACCTGGTGCCTCGCCTCTGGTTATGCAGTGAGGCCACCGTGTTATGCCTGATGCTCGACCACAGTGTTCGAGCTGCAGGAGCGGGGGTGGTGAAGTGGAGGCGGAATAGCAGATTCTCTTTCCCTCTCGGCTCTGGAGCGCGCATATGATGGAAGCCACCTGATCCTGGTAATGGGAGCCACAGATGAGCTGAAAAGCTTGTACGTGAGAAAGACTAATAAGCCTGAGAAGTGGCCAGCTGTTGGTTTTGTGCAGCTTGCTGCCACCATCTCACCTGCCTCAAACGTCCTTCCCTCTCCACCTGGGGTAGCACAGGGCACCACCAACATCACATACAAGGTCAAGCCACATTATTATGACCGCTTCCTACTTTTGATGAAGGCAGCCCATTCCTCATAAAGAAAGTCCTGTGTCGTGAGCTGGCTTGGTGGATATATAAGATGTGCCATAGGCTGTCTGCACACATATCCCTCTCTCCTGTCATAAGAAAAAGGGGCGATAGATGCTGACTGTCTTCCCTTGGGCGGATGGGATCTTTCAGGAAGACCAAGACTTCCAAGTGCTACCCAGGTCCCCTAATTCCCCAGACTTGAATCAAACTGAGCATCTGCAGGACCACCTCAATCGATGTGTTCTCTCTAGGGATTCCCACCCCCATGTACCCTCCAGCAGCTGTGGGAAGCACTGCAGTCAGCATGGCTCCGGATACCTGTGACAACCTACCAGGATCTTATTGAGACACTCCCACCCTGACTAGCTGCTGTCCGTGGTGCATGTGGTCATAATAATGTGACTCTACCAATGTATAAGAGTTCAGTAAACACATGTTGGTTCATTGGTGGTTCTTGATAGTACATAAAATGGCTATATCTGTGCTGCATACATGGTGACACCTGGTTCCCTTCACCACCACTGTAAAAGAAATACCAGGACCTTACTGAGTCACTCCCAGTCCGCCTAGCTGCTGTCTGTGCTGCATATGGAAGCTACTCTGGATGTCAGTTGTTGGTTCCCATCACCACCACTCTACCGTTTCACACCACCCCCACTTTATCCATAATATAGAGGCCTGGGAGAATTAGTTTATCGTGATCCACTCTTATTGGTTCATATCCCAGTGAACGACCACTGCAGACTGTATTCCGGAGAACCTCCAGCACTCTTTCCTCCCCGGGTCCCACCGCTCTCACAAACACATGAAAAGACAATGAAGGTGGAACGGGTGGCAATGCCTGCAATGTTTTCTCGAAGTTTAAAGTGATAATCATTAACGATTAGAAACACAGACACAACAAAACACTTCCATCATCGCTCTGGCGCGGAAAACAGCGAGCGCTTCAGCGCGCTAATTAAAAACAAGTGGCAGCACACTCGCTTTTAATTAAACACGCTAATTTCTCGCATAATATTTCTGTATTACACTTAAATGACAGCATTTGGCATGTACACAGTGGGCGGCAGGAAGAACGCAGGCGGAGGAGAGGAAAGGAGGATAAGCATCAGGAAGAGGGAGAGATTCAGAAGAACTGCATGGGGTCTTAAAGTAGAGACGTTAGATGGGGGGGTCTACTCTACACAGCATGCAAAGAAACTACAGCGACAGCACAAACTTCCAGAGCCCTATAGGCCTCCCAACTTTAACCATTCACTCCTAAGAGGTATGGATGTTCGGTTCTAGGAAATGCTTTTAACTGGTAATAGAACTCTTATAGAACAGAGGTCCTATGCCTCATCAAAAAGGGTTCTGCTGAGGCGTAGAACATATTCAGACTCTATACAGTAGTGCTAAGAGTGAAATAAACCAAATGTGGCTCTTCTATGGAGAACAAAATGGTTCTTTAAAGAACCACCCATTGAAAGAGCCTCTGCACTTATCAAGCATGGTTCTTTAAAGGTAATGGTTATATACCAAATCAAGAACCATTTGGTTCAAAGGTTCTTTGCATGGTTCAACAGTTCTTCGCCATAATAGAAAGCATGGTGTGTACAGTGGGGTGTGAAAGTTTGGGCAGCCTTGTTCATTTTCCTGATTTCCCTTTATAAAGTATTGATTGTTTGGATAAAAAAATTGCATTAAATATATCATATAGGGGACAAACACAGTGATATTTGAGAAGTGAAATGAAGTTTATATGATTTACAGAAAGTGTGCAATAATTGGTTAAACAAAAGTAGGCAGGTGCATAAATTTGGGCACTGTTGTCATTTTATTGATTTAAAAACCTTTAGAACTAATTATTGGAACTCAAATTTGGTTTGGTAAGTTTGGTGACCCTTGACCTCCATACACAGGCGACTCCAATTATGAGAAAGGGTATTTAAGGGGGGATATTTAACGGAATTTTTTAAATCCAAACAATCAATGCTTTATAAAGGTAAATCAGGAAAATTAACAGGGCTGCCCAAACTTTCGCACCCCACTGTATGTACCTTTCTTTAAAATGGCACTATGCCATTCTGTGTGTGTGTGTGTGTGTGTGTGTGCTAAGAGTAAAGGAAACCAAAAGTGGTTCTTCTATGAAGAACTCTTTTTGGACACCCTAAAAATCTTTGTTCTTTAAAGATCTACCTATTGAAAAAGTGGGTCTTTAAAGCCAGCTGCTTTACACAGTTATATAGTGTATAGCGTAGCGTATATGGTTCTCTAAAGAAGAAAACACCTCTCAGTACCTAACAGGGTTCCACTATTGACATCACTAACTACAATTATGAAGGTCGAAGCCTGTGTCTGGCATGATGCTCCCTACATAAAGCGCTTAGTGAAAATATCAGTTATCTACAGAACCTCAACAACTCATAGAACCATTTGAACACTAGAATGATAAAAATGGTGGAAAAAAGCTCTGCTGTCGTTACAAGTCGGGTTTATATAATATCGTTCCTAACATGCAGGTAACCCAAAGTGGTTTCGAGATCGATATATAGTCAAGATGATTATTATTTCTCAAATATACCATATGTATTCCATTAGCTTCATTCCCTTAGTATTTTATATCCCACCCAACGTACTTATAGGCTAAGGCACTCAATCATAACTTTCGGGTGGACTTTTACTGCTCCATGTGAAAGGAATCACAAATCAGCTACTTCCTTTCATTCAAAGTGTAGCAAGCTAGCTACTCCTCCGGTCCCCAGTACAGGCCTTATCTGTTTTCTACATACTGGCCACAGTGAGTTATTGTTCAAGTGACCTCAGAATTGCATACAAACTCATCTGGAAAGCTCCAGGTGTAAGGGGTTTGTGAAAAACATATTTGAGGTTCCTTCCTCTTCAGTAATTATGCACGTATGGTAACCGCCTTTTGTTTATTCGTATCACACTTAGGTGTAACCTGTGCGTTGTAACTTCTGTGTCTTCTGTGAACCAATGGAAGGTGACGACACCCCATTGGGGAGATATATAAGCTTTTGTGACTTGGTCAACCTTTGGAGATCTCTGGGTATTTACCAGGAGCTGAAAAGCTTTTCAACAAATATATTACTTTGGAGCATTCATTGTGACTCTGTGATTTTACTGTTCTCTGCTAATTTAGAAAATTTACACCACATGGTTCTTCTATGAAGAAGGAAATGGCAAATTTTAACGCAACCACTGAAAAGACCTTTACATCTACAGAAAAGTGGTGCTTGTAAGGTAATGGTTATATACAGAACCATGAGAACTCAAAGAACCATTTGAATGCTTAAATGGTTCTGTGCATGGTTAAACAGTTCTCTTCCACTGTGGAGAGCACGGTATATACGGCTCTCTAAAGAAACCTTTAGACATAAAACTGCTCCCCTTTCATTACAAGCTATAGAACTTCTTATGGTTCTATACAGTGGTCATAATAATGTGACTTGGCTGTGTATAATCAGAGCTTTGTTGTAACTGAGACCACCGCCATCATACAGTCGTTATAGAGACTCTAAAGCTATTTCAATGTAAGTTGAGGTTGTGTAACACGTGCTGTGCTGTGCTCTAATGTTGGATCAGTAACAGTGCTAGAACTGTATCCGTCATTGATGTATATGCTACACATCAGAGAAAGTCACTTTGGTACTGTTGGGTTTAAAAGAAGGGTCGAACTCATGCAAGACTTCTGGGAAAAACTTCAAAATAAAAGAAAAACAAAGGAAAATAAAAGCAGTCAGATGGACCAGGCAGCTTCATTTAGGCAGGAGAATCAGGAATGAGGGGCAGAAATGAAGAGCGGGCTCAGGGTGTTAATCAGCCTCGGGTGGGAATGGAAGTTTTAGGGGTTACCGGTGAGAGAAACCAACCTTCGCGTGGCTCTGAGAGGTGAGTTTATGAGTAGATGGAGAGATGGAGATTAAACAGAGATAAAAAAGTGAGAGACAACAGAGAGAAAACAAGACACCTGTGAATCACCAGTGGTCAACAGTATGATGGAGACATCTATAGGACATAGATGTAAACACAGAAGATGGCACAGACGCACACATCCATACAAACCCATGAAGTTCTGGTGTCAGCACGGCGCCAGGCTTTTACCTGAATACAGTCCGTGTGGTAAGACAGCATGGCTACATGTGGTTACACCTGAGGGGTCACACTTTAAAGGGTCCATGTCTTTCATTTCATTCATGTACAAAACATTTCGCATCATACTTTTTAATTTAAGTACCAAAAAATTTTTTTAGCTTAACTTTTACTCGTTTTAAAGGAGCAGTGTGTAAACTCTGGTGGTGAAGTTGGGTACTGCAACCTACTGAACCTCCTTCACCTATCATTCCCTGAGAAACTAAGGTAGCCATTAGATTTCCTGCTGTTGCCTCAGTGCTTGATTTGCTTAGCTTCCTCATTTTTCTCTTCTTTTAATGCTAAATAAAAAGCACAATCCTCAATTTGTCAAAAAATTTGGGTTATGAAACTTGAATGGATCTATCCTAGTATGCTCATATCATTAGTACAGATTACTACTAACTTAATGTTTCCATGATTTTAATATTTTATAGCTATAATCTTTTGATTTGAAAAAAAAAAACGTTGTAAATTTTCATTTTACTTTACTTTTTTTCATTTTACAGTTTTCTCACTAAATCTTACAGACTGCTCCTTTAAACCTCTCAGGCTTGTTTTGTCACTGTGCCTTTAAGCCTGATAAAGGAGCTCTGTTTTGACTGCCCTGTTCTGCGTCTCAATCAAAAGCAGTCTGGGCTGAAATGCTCCTTATGACTGTCACTGGCGGACATGATCTTAAAGATAACAGTTTCGTTTTCCACGACATGGGCCCTTTAACGTGGTTTATACCAATCACAGTGGCACTTTAACCCCTCAGTGTTGTAAGCAACAGTGGCCAGTTTGCTGTGTTATTGATGTATAACATACAGAACGGTCTAATTACACATGGACACATTTACATTCAATTTACATAAGGACAAAATTACACCATTAATATTCACCAAATTCTAATTGTAAAAAAAAAACTGCACTTTCCAGCTTCTGTTTATGTCAATAAGCCAGAAATAGTTAATCTAAAACGATTTTAACATCCCTGCCAGTAACTGACTTCTGAGGATTCATTCCAGTCGGGTCATATAGTGGCGTTCATAACTGATAATCCATCATCACTGAGTGCCGTCTTGACTGGCATGTACGCTTATGGTTAGATATGTATCTACATATGTCACTGTTATTTTAAGAGCACATGCTGACAGAGTAACAGATGAGAGATAACGACAGCGGAGTGAAAGACAGGAGCGGCGCAAGATAAAGCCCACACACGCAGCTTTACTCAACATTTAAAGCTCAACGTAAACAACAACAACAACAACAACAACAACAGAGACCTGCACTGTGCGCACACTTTCAGCAGCCAGGGAAACGTGTACAGCTGTTTATCTGGGCAGTGAGACGGTTTCAGCAGTTAAACACTATATACCACTCTGAACACACAGTAAATACAAACACACATACAGAACACAAATAAACACACACAGCAGCAGCAGTGGTGCAGTTCCTCTGAGCTGCTGGAACACGGACTCTGAAATGTAAAGAACACCATCTAACACAGCTGAAAGGTTCTAGAACTTAGAGTTTAAGGGGTTAATAATAATAATAATAATAATAATAATAATAATAATAATAATAATGGCAGTAAATCAGTGATTTCATTACAGAAATGTCTCCATGTTGGTTGATTCTGCACTATATTTCTATAGACTGATAACACCCATCATAACTCAGCACTGACATCACCGGACTCATATGTGCACATTATTTGAATACTACAATTTAGAACTCCTGTCAATCATTACAGCACATATAGTGTAGATATAAATATAATAAACTAGACAAAATCAAGTAAGTTCAAAATGTTTGTTAAAGTGATCTGGATTTGTTTGAAATGTGAGGCATTCTGGGCCAGATATTAACTTTATCACAGTTTAATTCTGATTATGAACTTTATTAGAATGTAATTCTAAATATGAACTTATTTAAAACTTAAAACCATATTCATTAGAAATTAATTCTGATTATTAACCTAATTAGAACATAATTCTAAATATTAACTTATTTACAAATTAATTCTAAATATAATCTTCATTAGAAATTAATTTTGATTATTAACTTAATTAGAACATAATTCTAAATGCTGACTTAACTCAAATTTAATTCTAAATATACTTTTCATTAAAAATTAATTCTGGATATTAGCTTTATTAGAATGCAATTCCGGATACCTTTATTAGAGCCTTTTTTAAGTAGAATGTAATTCTTAATATTAACTTAAACACTAATTCATTCTGAATATAATCTTCCTTCTGGATATTAATTTCATGAGAACATCATTACATCATCACAATATCTAATATTTACATTATTAGAACTTTTCTTAGGATATTAACTGTATTAGAACTTAATTTTGAATATTAACATTATTACAACTTATTATTATTAAATACTAATTATTAATTAATGTTAATTCTAAATATTAACATTATTAGAACATATTTGAAAATGTATAACTTAATTCTGAATATTTACTTTATAATAACTTAATTCTGGTATTCTCATTATTATAACTTAATTCTGGGTATTAACTTTTTAGTAACTTAATTCTGAATATTAAGTTTATAATAACTTACTTCTGGGTATTAACTTTTTAGTAACTTAATTCTGAATATTAAGTTTATAATAACTTAATTCTGGGTATTAACTTTTTAGTAACTTAATTCTGGTGCAAACTTTATTATAACTTACTTCTGATATTAACTTTATTAAAACTTATTTCTGGGTGTTAACTTTATTATAACTTCATTTTGGGTATTAATTTTATTATAACTTATTTTTGATATTTATTATAACTTAATTCTGGGTATTAACCTTTTAATAACTTAATTCTGAATATTAAGTTTATAATAACTTATTTCTGGGTATTAACACTATGAGACCATCACTATGGATGCTAGTTTGTTTTCTAACGTCTTTGTTGTAGAACTGGAGTTTTATTTACATCCTCCTACTAATAGAAACTGGTGATGCTAACGTTTGATGTTAATGTGTAAACAACTGAGTTTATATATAATGTGCTTCTTAGTCATCTGAGAAAGAATGTACATGTTTGAGTCAGGTGAGGTGACTGATAAGGTAGAGGTGTAGTGCAGGGAGCAGGAAGTGTCTGGAGTGGGATGCCGCAACATTCCCTGCTTGTGACGTGTTCACTGTTAACACAATGCAGCATATTGAATCCTAATCTGAATGATCAACAGGGACTCTTTAGCGTTTGCGTGACAACTAAAGGGTGGCACTGAGGCGTCACTCGCTTCAGGCAGTTCTGGCAGCGCGCCATAAGCTCCCCGTTATTACCTGCATGGAAAACTTGGAGCGTTTACACCCACAACAACAGAGCTGTGTTTAACAGACAATGCAGGGTCACTATTATGCCTCGCAACCTGTGGGCTAGTACTGCAGGTGGCTTTGTTTACCCTTCGAGCTGCTTACCTTCCCTCCGTCGACCGGGTTTCGTAACGCCCTGGCCGGCACTAATGTTCCAAAACTGTTTTTACTCTAGTTGCTATGAACGAAACGGAGCATAAAGGATCTACAACCTCCACTCCCTCCTCCGTTTAACCCTTCCTTACCCAGCGGATCCATTAGGGAGCTTCTACTGATTACAATCTGGCCCGGAATAACACGCCATGCAAGTGTGAAGCGTATTCATGTTCGTTTGTGTTGGCTTGTGTGAAAAGGTCACTTCATAACAGCCTTCTAATTTTCAGCTTTGTTAGTTCACGTTCTTTACAAATCAGAGCGGATCACAACGAGAGCGCCGATAAATCATCTCAGTACAGAAGAGGAGTCAACTGTTTGTCTCTGCAGACACTTCTGACTATGAAGCTTCGGTTTGACCTCAGTTTCACCTTTTACAGGCACTTGTGTTGCCAAGCTACTAGAACAACAGAAACTTCAGACTTTCCAGATACTGAATCTCAAAAGCTAAACTTGCGAGGAACCATAATAGCGTTGCACCATCAGTCAAAACCAGCACACGCGTTGTGAAAGAGAGCTAATAACAATGTTCTGCTAGAGGAAGCAGCTGGTGCGACCAAACAGACACAAGAGAGGAGCTGAATTAGTGTTCAGGCGGGGCACAAACACAAACGTTCAGGATATACAGCACCGGTCAAACGTTCAGACGTACCTGATTAATATAACAACAGAGAGAGAGAGAGAGAGAGAGAGAGAGAGAGAGAGAGAGAGAGAGAGAGAGAGAGAGAGAGAGAGAGAGAGAGAGAGAGAGAGAGAGAGAGAGACTTAGAGACAGAGAGAGAGAGAGAGAGAGAGAGAGAGAGAGAGAGAGAGAGAGAGAGAGAGAGAGAGAGAGAGAGAGAGAGAGAGAGAGAGAAAGAGACAGAGAGAGACTTAGAGACAGAGAGAGAGAGAGAGACTTAGAGAGAGAGAGAGAGAGAGAGAGAGAGAGAGAGAGAGAGAGAGAGAGAGAGAGACAGAGAGAGAGAGAGAGAGAGAGAGAGAGAGAGAGACAGACAGAGAGACAGAGAGAGAGACAGAGAGACAGAGAGAGAGACAGAGAGACAGAGAGACAGAGAGAGACAGAGAGAGAGAGAGAGACTTAGAGACAGAGATAGGGAGCGACAGAGACAGAGATAGGGAGCGACAGAGACAGACTGAGAGAAAGAAAGACTGAGAGAGACACACAGACAGAGAGACAGACAGACAGACAGATAGAGAAACAGAGAGACAGACGGGCAGGCAGACAATAAGGCAGCCATACAGACAGATAGGCAGACAGAGCGAGAAAGAGACTAAGAGAGAGGCAGACCAAGAGAGAGAGACAAACTGAGAAAGAGACAAACCGAGGGAGAGAGATATACTGAGAGAAAGAGAAAGACTGAGAGAGGCAGACATACTGAGAGACAGAGGGAGAGAGACACACACACACACAGACAGATAGATAGAAAGACAGACAGTCATGCAGACATATATATAGACAGAGCGAAAGATAGACAGACAGGCAGACAGTGAGACAGACAGATGGATATACAGACAGACAGAGAGATAGACAGACACATAGATAGACATATAGATACACAGACAGATAAAAGAAACTAAAGGAAAAGCCTTCGGTGTGGGCGTGGCCAAACCTTTGACTGGCACTGTACGACTGAAACCTGTTAATGCGGGAGCGAACGCGTGAACACTGATTCGCTGAGCTTGCAAAAACGGAAGGAAACAATAAGACACAGCACAAAACGCCAAAACGTCTCCTACCTCTGACGTAGAGGTTGGCAGGAGCCGAGTATCTCGTTCCAGCGCTGTTCATAGCCACGCACTCGTACTTGCCCTGGTCCGACTCATCACTGTTCTCGATCTGCAGAGCTCCTGAGGGCGAGACAGATAAGAAACGAGGCGTGAATAAATAAATAAACACATTCATATATACACATATATTCACAATACATCTCTCAGCACAACTGCACACGACCCCTGTGTAAATGTCAGGCAGGTTCTGCAGAGTTTGTTTGTTTATTTGTTTGTTTATTTATTTATCCTCCTAAAAATGCCTACTAAGCAGTTTCCACAAAGCTGATTTTGCAGATTGTCTGTGTTTCATCACAAATCCACAAATATTTGCCTTACAGTGCCACTGTGTGTGTGTGTTTGGGGGGGGGGGGGCTCACCCTGTGACACCTAACGTTCTAATGACAGCTCTGAATGCACCAAAAACTCCCGGAAACAACTTACTCAATAAAAACGCTGAACTGCCGATGTTAATCAGCGCACTGCCATTGGAAAGATGGCTGTTTTAAGTGTCTCGCTTATCGCCAACGAGGCAGCCACCCCCACCACCCCACCCCAGCCTGATTTTTTTCCACTCGGTTAACTTGAACTGATACCACACGGGTGGTTTTAACCGACTTATATCAGACTGGCTTCATATCTGCTCATTTAGGAGAAACCGGGAAGCTGCTAAGATCATATCAGACACTGAACATGTCTCATAACCAAACAAGCCAAGCTTGTAGATGGTAAAACGCCATTCAAGCTAATAACACACTAGGCTTTATTACTGTCATTACATTCAAACATCAGCTTATTAAATTATTTTAATATTTAACATTTTATTTAATTAATAATAGTACGGCCTAGCGTATTAGCAACCAGGTAAAATTACATTGCAAATGCTGATTTGTTTCTTGTTCCTGGGTTCTAAGTGTGTTAGGCCAAGTTCCTGAGGCCAAGGATGTACAGAAAACAGTTATTGGTCCCCATAAACGTGGCATCTGTGGTACACTCAGTGATGAGAAGACTTAAAGAAGCTTCTGGAACTGTGAGAACTCTCCAGAAGTTAAAGAACTTCCTAGAACTTTTGGGATGTTTTAGAACAGTCTAGAACTGTCTAGTCCACACAGCAGTGTAAATACAGGTGTGTTAAAGCAGTCGTTTCAGTTGATGCTCCAGTAAGTGGATGGTGGATTCAGAGCTTACTGATTAGAGATTACTCAACACCTCCACATGGTTTTGGGGGCGTGGTTATGATTTAGGGATGCAGTCAGCCCAATGTTAATCAAAGCTACAGCCGATTTCTGTTCACTAGCACAGTGGTGCGCCTGGTAAGCTGGGACAACTCAGGGTACGCTTACTACTTCACACCGGAGGTGAATGCTGATTCTGCTTGTGCTGCGTTTCCATGGGACACAAATATCTTTATAGCCCGCCGATTGCTTTTATGCAGATGGCAAACTGCAAAACCCGACTCAAGCTTCCCGGGACTGTTCCTTCCTTCAAAGTGAGAAAACAGTGGCAGTATGTAACCCCACATCAAAGTCAAGGGGCTGCTGAGCGTTTCCCAAGACCACGTCCCTGCAGCAGCACGGCTGTGGGAAGAACACCAAGCGCTGCTCGCTCTGCGCCCAGGAGAAACTGATTGGTGGTGTTCCCCGTTCTGACAAGCAGCAAATTACTAATCAATTCCGAGATTGCTCAGCACTGATTGCCATCGCCGCTCGCTCTTGACAACACATTTGGCTCGAGTGCCCCTATTGCAGGGACGGAAATGAAATAAAGAACAATATGCATTCGGTTCGGAGAAACTAATGGGGAAGCCATCGTTTTCCAGCGCTTGATTTTTACCTCGTGAAACGTTGGCCAAATTCAATCACACGCGGGAGCCCGAGCACTGTACTTAAAATATAATACAATGAACGGCTGACGCTCCACCTTAATTAACCACTGCAATTACGCCGGGATCTTTTGAAAATGGTTCATTTCATGACTTCTATTTGGTGTACAGCAAGCCTGCCCGGGTGACGTTAAGACAGTCATGCAGCTTTTAGAAGCTAGAACGCACTGGGAATACATTCCAGGTCTCATCAGGACATATGGAGTGGAATCATGCTCAGCAGCTTCGGCTGAAGAAGACAGACACATTAAAATGAGTGGGATGATTACGGGCAGGGCTGAGTGGTGTGGCACATAGTACAGAATACAGAATTGATCACATGCAGTCAGCTCAGTCTGGAGTTAATAAGCTCACACACACACACATATATATATATATATATATATATATATACATATATATATATATATATATATATATATATATATATATATATATATATATATATATATGTATAGAGAGAGAGAGAGAGAGAGAGAGAGAGAGAGATAATAGAGTGTAGTAATATATGCATATTCACAGCTCTGGAAATAAATAAAAGAGCACTCCAGTGTCTTCTTAAATCAGCATCTCCACATGTACAGCAGGTTCTCAGTGAGGAACCGAAGGTTGGGTTCTAGGTTTACTGGCAGATGCAGTGTGCGTCTGGTTCATAAGAACAATCACAGCAGCAAACACACAGGACAACACAGCTACAGACTGGCAGAGGGCCAAACCCACTCTCTACTGACCGTGATGAGCACCACCTCATTCCAGTGTCCCTTAACCACCGTAAGATGACCTCGAGTGACCTACAGAGAGACTGGCGAGCGGTGGCTGGGGTGAAACGCACAGCGAGCATGGTTCTAAAAACAGGCTTCTGGAGGTCATTAGTGATTTTCTAAATACACAGATCTAATACAATATCTGATCTGGAGTTTGGGAGACATGGTTCCAGTAGTCCTCACATTAGCAACATCAGTGTGTTTGACTAAACTGCTCCTTTTAAAAATGCTAGTTCAATGTAAACAAAGTGTTTAATGCTGCTAGCGGAATGTGCTACGCTAGAGAGGCCGAGTTTCAGTTCCTTCACCATTCCTCAATACCCAGATACCGATTCCCGAATGTCATTCTATAAACCTCATTTCCCCCATCAACTCGGCCCCACCTTACATGTTAATCCAGTAAACCTGCGGGTTTCAGCTGAGGTGGGAATCTTTAATATTCCACCAGACATGCCTTCTTCTTTGTAAACCAAACGAGTGAGACCCCCCAGAGAGAACATAAGACTGTTGTAATCCACCGTTAGTAAAGCAGACTGTTCTGATGTTCCACGTTTGCTCTACCTTTCCAGCAATGTCTGTGTCGAGGGAGGCTCTGAAGGCTTAGACAGCCGCCTGCTGGAAAAGATAACATGTATTCCTACCTGGCACAACCAAAATAGGAACGGGGCATGTAGTTGGCCCCCCAGCAAACCGGTCGAGTGAAATCAGGTCAAATAAGCAGCAGGGGTCCGTAATTACATTTCAAATGCCAGAGGTAATTGCTAAATGCTAGTGTTAATTTGTAAAGCAACTCCAATCGATTTCGCACTGAGGCCTCATCAAGCAGATAAATACGAGATGACGTCCTGCAGACACTAAACATAGATGCAAACCTTTATGTTTCACCCGACTGCATTCAGAGGCGGAACGTAAGGTTAATGTGCTCATACACCAACCCTCACCTATCTCACATGTTCACCAACCCTCACCTAACTCACATGTTCACCAACCCTCACCTATCTCACATGTTCACCAACCCTCACCTAACTCACATGTTCACCAACCCTCACCTATCTCACATGTTCACCAACCCTCACCTATCTCACATGTTCACCAACCCTCACCTAACTCACATGTTCACCAACCCTCACCTATCTCACATGTTCACCAACCCTCACCTAACTCACATGTTCACCAACCCTCACCTATCTCACATGTTCACCAACCCTCACCTATCTCACATGTTCACCAACCCTCACCTAACTCACATGTTCACCAACCCTCACCTATCTCACATGTTCACCAACCCTCACCTAACTCACATGTTCACCAACCCTCACCTAACTCACATGTTCACCAACCCTCACCTATCTCACATGTTCACCAACCCTCACATGTTCACCAACCCTCACCTATCTCACATGTTCACCAACCCTCACCTATCTCACATGTTCACCAACCCTCACCTAACTCACATGTTCACCAACCCTCACCTAACTCACATGTTCACCAACCCTCACCTAACTCACATGTTCACCAACCCTCACCTATCTCACATGTTTACCAACCCTCACCTAACTCACATGTTCACCAACCCTCACCTAACTCACATGTTCACCAACCCTCACCTATCTCACATGTTCACCAACCCTCACCTAACTCACATGTTCACCAACCCTCACCTATCTCACATGTTCACCAACCCTCACCTAACTCACATGTTCACCAACCCTCACCTATCTCACATGTTTACCAACCCTCACCTAACTCACATGTTCACCAACCCTCACCTATCTCACATGTTCACCAACCCTCACCTAACTCACATGTTCACCAACCCTCACCTATCTCACATGTTCACCAGCCCTCACCTAACTCACATGTTCACCAACCCTCACCTATCTCACATGTTCACCAACCCTCACCTAACTCACATGTTCACCAGCCCTCACCTATCTCACATGTTCACCAACCCTCACCTATCTCACATGTTCACCAACCCTCACCTAACTCACATGTTCACCAACCCTCACCTAACTCACATGTTCACCAACCCTCACCTAACTCACATGTTCACCAGCCCTCACCTATCTCACATGTTCACCAACCCTCACCTATCTCACATGTTCACCAACGCTCACCTAACTCACATGTTCACCAACCCTCACCTAACTCACATGTTCACCAGCCCTCACCTATCTCACATGTTCACCAACCCTCACCTATCTCACATGTTCACCAACCCTCACCTAACTCACATGTTCACCAACCCTCACCTAACTCACATGTTCACCAACCCTCACCAACCCTCACATGTTCACCAACCCTCACCTATCTCACATGTTCACCAACCCTCACCTATCTCCCATGTTCACCAACGCTCACATGTTCACCAACCCTCACCTATCTCACATGTTCACCAACCCTCACCCAACTCACATGTTCACCAACCCTCACATGTTCACCAACCCTCACCTCACATGTTCACCAACCCTCACCCAACTCACATGTTCACCAACCCTCACATGTTCACCAACCCTCACCTATCTCACATGTTCACCAACCCTCACCCAACTCACATGTTCACCAACCCTCACATGTTCACCAACCCTCACCTCACATGTTCACCAACCCTCACCCAACTCACATGTTCACCAACCCTCACATGTTCACCAACCCTCACCTATCTCACATGTTCACCAACCCTCACCTAACTCACATGTTCACCAACCCTCACCTATCTCCCATGTTCGCCAACAACCCCTAACTTGCACAATTACCAACCCCCCTCACGATTTCCCCACAACCCCAACATTATCTGAGGTAGATTTGTGGCCTAAAGTTTGTGTCTTTAGCTTTAGCTCTGGAGCTACATGGCTAATACAGCTAACCTCTAATGGAAGCCTCTATTCCACCCGTTAGCATCATGCTAACTGCACCTAACCAATGTGCTCATGTGGTTTCTGACACTGTTATCTCTACAATGGGACAGTCTACCTGGCTGTGTTCAGCTATTGTTGGATATCAGTGTTTGTGTATAAGACCGTATGTGTATAAGTATAACAGAACTTGCATTATTGATACTGTTTCCCGACAAGCGCTGAGACACAACTGCGATCGCCTTGAAATGAAACAGTTCAACCCCTCAGTCGTTCCCTGGTTCTCCTTTTGGTACGCGATAGAATGAATCAGCGTCGCTATGCTAACATACTTTTATCCTCATTTACAGATAAGCATGTCTGCAACCACATAAAAAGTCTATTTGAGATTGCTTAACAGCTCAGCACACCGTGAGGCAGGCATGTGACGATTTAGGCATGCAGTTAGCATGATGCTAATTGTTCCCAACTGTGATAAACCTTGTTTGCTTGTTAGCTGCTTTAGCCTCAGTGCTAAGCTTCAGGCAGTGAACACGTTTTGATTGTCTGCTCACCAAATCACTCCTCTAAGACTGGACCAAATGCCAAGCCAAATAATATGGGCTCTAGAAGTAAAGAAAGCACCCGGCTATCAGCAGACAAGCCCAGAGACTGAAATTGGTTTCCCATTTAAATTTCCATTCCACCTTAAATGGAGCGGGCGCCAGAATGCAACAGCTGCACCATTTAAGGCGGAACGGAAAGTCTGAATAGAAGCCGGCGAAGTAATTACTTTCCTCAGTCATACACTTGAGCGGAATCCATCCAAACCTAGCTTAAACGCATGGAACTGGAGAGTTTAGTGAAGGAGAAATGAGCGACAGAGCAGTGACGGACGGGGTTGAGAGATGGTGTTCTGAGCCAAGAGAACAATGGAGGTGAAAGTGAGGAGACGACGTGAGGATGGAGGAGGCGACACTGTGGATTTTGAGACACCGTCCAGTTGTCTTACCTCGGATTGGCGTGCCCCCTAGGCCGAGTAAAGGGAACGCAAAACAAGATCGGAGAGAAGCATTAGTAGAGCACAGAGACAGGCGGAGAGAAACAGGAGATTCAGAAAGGACGGGAAACAAGCTGAAGGAGGTGAAAACAACCTTAATCAAACACAGAAAGAAGCCGTGTAGAGTACAGCACTCCGGAGGGGTTAGTATGCTGCACTGGGATAGAAACCTGGCCATACTCAACACAGGACATACAAATACAGTACAGTGACTGCAGCAGTTCAGAAAACTGATTATACTCCGAAGGGATATACATGCAGATTAGTGCAACAGATAATGACAGAAATATGAAACCAAATCCCTGTTTAAAAAATAGTACCACTCTGGCATCTCTGGTATAATATTAATCTACATAGAGAGACGTAAAAGGACTTTTATTTCCCTTTTCCTTTACAGGAAAGAACATAATTTAATTTCAGTGGAAGTCGAGGTAACCACTTATTTGGCTCATTTATTGTGAAACAAATGGTTACAAATGTTCTTTTATTATTATTATTATTAATTATAATTTATTAATTATTATTAGATTAGCCAATTATACATACATGATTTATTATTACATTATTACATACATGGAGGTGTATATATATATATATATATATATATATTTTTTTTTTTTTTTTTTTTGACAAAATATGAAACATTAAAACATTACTTTTGAGTTGTGTGATGTGATTACTACTGAGTCGTACAATTTTAATAATGTAAATAATACAACAATAAAATAAAACAGAACCAAATGAAACATAAGAACAGTAATTAAATATGATCCGTATTATATTTCTAAACAGCTAAACAGCTAATAGATATTGTTTTAGATCAGTTTGCTAACCTTTGTACACTTAGCTGAGTACTTAACATTAGCCTTGTCTTTGATACAATAAGGAGTTCACAGATAGCATTGATAATGTACTATTATTCTACCTTATATAAACTATATGAGGTAGAATTAAATAAAAATACTAAAGTAAAATGAATAAATTTTTTCTTATTTGTACATGTTAATGCTCGCACATTGGCTCTGGTTTATTCTTAATGAATGTATTTTTTTAAATAAATAGATGCTAATTAATGTGCATTATTTTGATCATCTCTGAACACTCTGAAGGATAAAGCCAGCAAATAGCATGATCTCAGCCTCAATGTCCTAGATAAAGAAACTGGTACAAACTTTTACTTTATTGTCATAATGGTGTGTTAAATTGCCTTAAGCGAGGAGCTCCGGCAGCTCTGCACGCTGCTCTCCTCTGCTATCAGCACGGCCTTGAAAACGAGACGCAAGTTCTCCAGAGCCCTGCCCTGAATAAACCCAGGTTAAAAAAAAAACATCTCCAACATCTAACGGAGTTCAGAGCTCACTCTGACGTCAGGCCAGAGCTATTACAAACAATAACACGCTGTATACCGTTAGCGTCTGTCTGCGCTCAAAAACCAGTAATGAGCCAGGATGAGCTGGAACAGGCGTCTGGAGGAGGAATCTTAGACTCCTCAAGTTAAAGGAGATCCTGCTCTGCTGTAGAGCTGTCCACTAAATGAGGTGGATTTAGTGGAGAGGGATGAAGTTTAAGTCAGTCAAAAGCCACTAATCTGGGCCACCTCAGCTCACGGCCATCCATCTGATTCTGGGTCAGCCGGAGCTCTTCATCTATCAAGAGGGTTCAGGCCATGTATAGAGCGGGCGATCGATCTGCGACAGACAGCTTGGAAAACTCCTTCAGAGGTGATTGCAATTATCCAGACTGTTTTCTTGTTTTTAGAAAGGTTTAAGCCTCATTTGATGCAAAGGGCACGTCAATGGTGTTCTCCAAACCACCAGCAGACGAAGCAAACAGGTGTAGAAGCTGTCGTCACATAGCAACAGGTCTTTCTCACCGAAGCTTTGGGAAACTAATTAATGACATCATCACTGTTTTACCATGGTGACTCTTCCACTTCCAGATCCTCTGTCCATCTGCCTGCCTGCCTGTCTGTCTGTTTCTCTTTTTCTAATCATCCATCCATCCAAATATCTATCTATCTATCTATCTATCTATCTATCTATCTATCTATCTATCTATCAAGTACATTATTTTACTCTGTATTTTTACCCTGATTTTAATTAGTACAGACCTTAATTTTTTGTCGCTGTTTTAATTAAACGAATGTTTAATGTAAACAAAAGTTTGTTTATTTTCTAATTTCTCCATTAAATAGTTTTTCTTGTAAGTGTCTGTGTTGTGGTTTATTAGATGCATACACTGATCAGCCATAACCACCTTCTTCTATCTTCACTTACTGCCCACTGTATCAGCTCCACTGACCAAATACAAGGCCCTCTGTAATTCCCCAGTGTGTGTTGTGCTGGTGTGAGTGGATCAGACACAGCGGTGCTACCGAACACCTCACTGTCACTGCTGGACTGAAAATCATCCACCAACCAAAACTACACTGGACAGTGAGTGGACTCCAGCAGCACTGCTGTGTCTGATCCACTCACACCAACATCACGTCAGTGTCACTGCAGTGCTGAGAATGATCCACCACCCACACATTACCAGCTCTGTGGTGGTCCTGACTACTGAAAAACAATGGACAAGTGTACATACAAGGAGGTGATTTTAATATTCTCTGTATGTATATATGATGGTATATATATATATATATATATACACACAATCATATCAGAAAAGTATTTTAGTGCTATATAAAGCTAATCAGTAGGACAGAATACAAACCGTATGAAAAGGAGATATTAGAATGACTTTTAGTATTTATATTAGTTATTATTGTGTTTACAATTTTTGCCTTTGAAACGATTAAAAAGTCAAACAGAGCGTGCATCGAATAGAAATGCGGTTCACTGCCTAATGATGTCATTAATCATGTATTTATGATATCAGTGCAGCAAAATGACCGGAGATGATAATCAGCTGTGTCTTCTAGGGGTTACGGAGCTTGGATGGGTTTAGCTGTGAGGGAATATCATATGAAGCTAAACTGACTGCAGTAAAAGCTAAATAATATACCTAAACATAAGAGGTGGAAAATCGAAAGGCGTTTATGGGTGCTATTTGCGAAAACTGCTAAAGTGGGATCTATATCTATAACAGGAGAGTGGAGGGAGTAATAGGTTTGTCAAAGCGCTGCTCGTCGCCCATAAAACGAGCGACCGAGGACAAAGCGTTATGGTGCGTATGGAGAGTTTTATGGTCACCTGAGCGGAGCTGCTTGATTCGCCCGTTGCTGCTGTTGATGTCGACGGGCAGGAAGTCCTTGAACCAGGAGATTTCGGGGTCGGGTTGGCCGCTGGCGGCGCAGAGCATGGTGGCGGTGCGCGTCCGCTCTACGACTTTCAGCTGAGGTCCCATATCGATGTTGGGAAAACCAGGAGGTATCTCGTTCTCTGTAATGGGAGAGAATGAAATAGGCTCAGAGAGGACAGTAGAGCACACATTACTCGGTGACTGTTATTGTATGAGTATTCATAATTTGCCACTAATTAACGGCCCATAACAGCCATATAGTCACAATATGGTATTTTGTCCATTCCACTCATCATGATGTCACAGATATTAACACCCAGATACCCTTACGGTTCTTTTCATGCCTTCTTTCAATGTTTAAAGACAGTCGTATATATGCAGAAACCTTTAGAACCCAAGAATAAACGAGACATGCAAGTGTGAAGAACCTTTTCAGGCCTTCAAATAACGGTTCTATACTGATTAAGTACTGTTTTCTTAGAACTGCGCACCTGACCCATGAGGCATTTTTTTATTTTTAGCCCCAGGAAAACCGAAAATAATACATTTGCACATCGGCATATGTCTGCCTGCTATAACATTGTCTGTATTCGAAATGGCACACCACTATACTGCATACTACAGTAGTATGTACTACTATGTATACGCCTCCTGTGTGTGGTATACAGTACAGTAACACATTCTGACCTACAATGTAGTATACTAATACAGTCACTTGACCAGTTACCTCACATTTACCTCAGAGCTGTTATTACTGTCTCCACTGTTTAGAGCTAGCTGCTGCTAACACTGTTCAGTCACCTGAGATACGGTTAGCCTAGCTGTTAGCTCCCCTCGGCTATTTCACTCTAAAACTGATCCTCTAAAGTGGGTACATCTTTTATTAATCTTCAGACCTGTATATTTAACTTTCTGAGGCTCATTCTGATAAAAACATACCCCACTACAATCACTACACCCACATTTACCTCAGAGCTGTTATTACTGTATCCACTGTTTAGAGCTAGCTGCTGGTAACGCTGCTCAGTTCACCTGAGATACGGTTAGCCTAGCTGTTAGCTCCCCTCAGCTATTTCACTCTAAAACTGATCCTCTAAAGCGAGTTCATCTTTTATTAATCTTCAGACCTGTATATTTTAACTTTCTGAGGCTCATTCTGATAAAAACATACCCCACTACAATCACTACACCCACATTTACCTCAGAGCTGTTATTACTGTATCCACTGTTTAGAGCTAGCTGCTGCTAACGCTGCTCAGTTCACCTGAGATATGGTTAGCCTAGCTGTTAGCTCCCCTCGGCTATGTCACTCTAAAACTGATCCTCTAAAGCGAGTTAATCTTTTATTAATCTTCAGACCTGTTTTTTTTTAACCTTCTGAGGTTCTTTCTGATAAAAACACACCCCACTACAATCATTACAGCCACATTTATACTTAATGCTTATAGTTGGCTGCGTTTTTCTCCTCAGTGATTACCCGCCGCAATTTTTTCTGGCTAAAGCAGGCTGAGAGCTGGTGAGGCCGTGGTGCATTATGGGATATAAAGATGCTGCCAATGCTACTCAGCCACCTGAAAAACGTTTAGCCTAGCTGTTAGCTACCCTCGGCCATTTCACTCTAAAACTGATCCTATAAAGCGAGTTCATCTTTTATTAATCTTCAGACCTGTATATTCTAACTCATTCTGATGAAAAAAACAAACACACCCATTGTATACTAGAACACCATCCTGGTATCTCCAGTGCACTACAGATCTTCGATTTGGTGACATACTGAATACTACATACTACTTTTATGCAGATTTAGTATGTCAGTAGTATGTAGCCATTTTGAATACAGCCATCCTGTCCAATTAAGAAGCAACAGAAGCAACACGCTGCCCTTTGACTGTACCTTTAATACCACCAGGATGTTCTGGAACATGCAAAACATTCGGCCCTGTGCGTAAGCCCACGCATACATACAAGAAAGGTCAACTCCCCGGTCGTGAATTACATCTATATTTTTATGCTGACGTGCTTCTCTGTGGAGTCTCTGAATAACAATAAAACGGCATCACCTTGAGCAGGAATAAATATCGCTCGCAACTACGCTCCGCTGAATACTCAGCACGCCAAAAAAAACAAGCTAAATAAATTCAGACCAACGTTTCCCCCACTTTGTGTTGAGTTTTGTTCACACGACGTGTGGAGACGTGTTGTATTTCAGGTTTATGGGTGTGCAAAGAAACGGGAGAAAACGGGAGAAACACAGAAGTGCACCCAGCTGAGTTTCGATTGACAAACTGTCTCCTTAGGAAACTTTCATTAACCCACACGGACCCTCCAAACCTCTCCCGTATCTCTCCTAATCTACTGCATATGACAGTTTATTGAGCGTGTCTACAGACTCACCTCTCCTATTGTACTGCACAGGAGTGTTTACTGAGGTTGTTATTGTCTAATATCTCTTATTCTTGTGCATGTAACTGTTTATTGAAGGTGGTTATTGACTAATATCTCAAATTTTATCATAAAGGAAGTTTATGTCCTGGTATGTCAATTCACATTGTATACAGGATTATTTTGTGGAGTAATATCTCCTAGTGTTTAATGAGGACGTTAAGGACTAATATCTCCTATTCTACTGTATAGGAGTGTTTACACACTAATGTCTCTTATTGTATAGGAGTGTTTATTGGGACTGTTTATTGAGTTTGTACAGTGACTAATATCTCCTATTGTAGTGTACCAAAGGGTTTATTGAGGTTGTTTATTGACTAATATCTCTTAGTCTAGTGTACTGAAGTGTTTAATGAGGTTGTGTTAGGACTAATGTCTACTATTCTACTGTATAGGAGTATTTACACACTAATGTCTATTATTGTATAGTAGTGGTTATTGAGACTGTTTATTGAGTTTGAATAGTGACTAATATCTCCCATTCTAGTGTACTAAAGTGTCTAATGAGGTTGTTTATTGACTAATATCTCCTAATGTGCTGAAATGTTTAATGAGGTTGTAATGAGGTTCTTTCAGGACTAATATCTTCTATTTTTAATGTCCTTAAGTGTTTAATGAGGTTGTTTAAGGACTATTATCTCCTATTCGAATGTATGAAAGTGTTTATTGAGGTTGTTTATTGACTAATATCTCCTGTTCTAGTGTACTAAAGTGTCTAATGAGGTTGTTTATTGACTAATATCTCCTAATGTACTGAAGTGTTTAATGAGATTGTAATGGGTTCTTTAAGGACTAATATCTCCTTTTCGAATCTATTAAATTGTTTATTGACGTCATTTATTGACTAATATCTCCTATTTTAGTGTACTAAGGTGTTTAATGAGGTTGTTTATTGACTAATATCTCCTATGTTAGTGTACTAAGGTGTTTAATGAGGTTGTTTATTGACTTATATCTCCTATGTTAGTGTACTAAGGTGTTTAATGAGGTTGTTTATTGACTAATACCTCCTATTCTAGTGTCAGTGTTTAATGAGGTTGTAATGAGGTTGTTTATGCTACTATATAAGAGTGTTTAAAAACCAATGCCTCTTATTGTTTATGGGTGCTTATTAAAGTTGTTGATTGGGTTTGTGTATTGACTAACAACTCCTAGTCCAGTGTACAGAAGTGCTTAATGAGGTCGTTTAGAGACTAATATCTCCTGCTCCACTGTATACAGACTCCCACTGCAGAGCGGTATTTATTGAGGTTGTTTATGTAGTAATGTTCCAGTATTTAGGGGTCTGTTTGAGTTTGTCTATGTACTGTATATCATTTTTAGTGTATAGGAGTAGCTGAGGGTGGTGTTCATGTATCTCCTATCCTTATGTAAAGGAGTGTATCTAGAGTTGTTTATGTACCAACATGTCCTTTATTAAGCATATAGGGGCATTTCTGACATTGTTTACTGAGTCGAGGGAGGGGCAGTAGTTGGGCTGGAGGTTAGGGAACCAGCCTTGTGATCGGAAGGCTGGCATTTCGCTTCCCTGAACCATGAAACATGACTGAAGTTGCTTTGTGCAAGGCACCTAACCCACAACTGCTCCCCGGCCACCGTAGATAGGGCTGCCCATCACTCTGGGCAAGTTTCCTCACTGCTGCCTAGTGTGTGTTCACTAAAGGGTGTGTATGAAGAAGTTTCACTTTTAATTCTAATTCTAATATCGCCTACTCTAGCATATTGGAATGTTTCTGAGGTTGTGGTCTAATATCCCCAAATGTCATTGTACAGGGACCATCACTGAGGTTGTTCTCCATCTCCTACTGTAACGTGTATTACTGTTTAATGTAGAACCGAAGGCTTTAACGGTATAGAGGCACATCCTGCAGTTTACTTAAGCTTTGTGCAGTTCACTAAATCATACACAACAACTGTTAATGCAGTCAAAGCAACATAAAGCCTTGGCGTTTGCTGTATAAGCCTGAGAGGAAGAAATCTCCGCTGCACTTGATGCATAAAATATGTGAAGGTTAAGACAGATACTAGGTGGAAGCGTTGCATAAAAACGCCACAGGGCACGAATACTAAAAGCTCCTGTCTCTCGATTTTTCTCCCGTCTGGAAAGTACAGCACCACTTGCACCTTCCATTATGCTATGCGCACACAGAGATCTGAAGAAATGCATCTTTAGGCTTCTCTAGTCAGTCAGCTAGGAGTCTGCTTTAGTGTTTTCACCCGGGCTACAAGTCTACCTAACAATTAGCGGAAGCTTATACCGCCACCAATTAGCCAGGCTGAATGGACTTGATTACGCGGTTTCTGACACAGCATGACATCCTGTTATCTATAAACACGGATCAAAGTATGGCGCACGGCTAAAAACAGTATCAGCAGCCATCCGAAAGCTCAACTATGTGTTCAGCACATATTGGAACCAAGACAGGCAGTGGCTCAGTTACTAATCTGAATCATCACGGGGGGGAAATCCAGCAAAAACGTCTCACTCGCTCTCCAGTCCCTCCCTGGTTGCTCACCATAGACGTGGGCACTGCCACAGATGGTAGCTTAAAGCTGAAAGGCCTGCCAACAGTAGTCTTATTGTTTCCCTGGAGTTGTTATGACAAGGTGCTTGGCTGTGGCGGAGTGATGCATTCGGCCGGTAATTGGACTGCCGTCTCGCAAGAAAGCTGGGCGAGGAATAAAAAACGTTGGAATGAAGTGGATGGTCCGAGGCAGAAGAAGCACGCCTGGCAGATGTGCTTCAACATTTATATATACACACACAAAATGCCATACAAGTCAATGAGCCCGTTCTTCCTGAGGGCTTCTTAGCTTGGGTTTGCAGTTCTAGGTTGGTAGGGAACCTTCTTCACATTTCAAAAAGGTTCTTCTCATATGCACATCTCATTTACCACCATCATTCCTCAAAGAAGCCTTCACAGTAAGGTTTTTCGGGGGTTCCATACTGGGTTTTCTATGGGAGAGCGCTTTTCGGCACCTTTGTTCTTAAGAGCGGACGCTTGGAATGTCCTATTTTGATCTTAACTCGTCTTGATTGGTCTGTTTTGTTCTATAACAAGAACACCGATATACAGAACCAACTACAATAGTGTTGCTAACGTTAACCAGGCTACGAGCACCTTTACAGAAAACTTAGAATTTACACTGAATTTGATTATATTTTGATTAGTATTTTGAAGAAATGATCTGAAATGCTCACCTAATATATACCACATACAGCAAATAAGAGGAATTACAACTATATCTAGCTTGTATATTTCATAATCATCATTTTACACTGTAAGATTATTGAGATTCTACACTTTATATGCTTTAATAAACTTACTCTACAGCATTCACTTCATTTTAAAGACAGATGGTTAAGCTCAAGCAGCTACGCCCAAATTTAGTTGCTTGTTTAAAACAAGCAAATTTATCTGTTTATGAATATTAATCATTTAAACCGTTAGATTATTGTGGGGTTATAAACTTTACTTGCTTTAAGAAACTTTATCTGTCAGAACAAAGAGCTCGGTGCGAAGCAAGCAGAGCTAAGGGTCAGAGATGTTTTATTGAACAGAGGGGAAGCTTTACACAACAACACAGGACGAGCAAGCAAGTGATAACGCCAGGTCATAAACAGAGGAGACACGCGGCAGTCCAGAGCCAGAGAGTCAAACAGATCAGCAAACAGAGTAGGAGGAGATAACCAGAGAATAGTCCGGAGGCTACCAAGACAAAACGGGAAATACCAAAAAGAGGGAGAATCGGGAACGAAGGAAAGTTAGAACCAGTGTAAGCTAGGAAACGGGTAGAGAGAAGCGCTCGGTAATGCAAAGTGAGCTTGGCAAAACTTTGCGAAGACACTTTGCGAAACTTGTGTGTGGGGGCGGGGTTTATAAACAGGAAGTGTCACCTGAAATCAGTGCGCTGTTGAGCTAGAGCGTGAATGATTGGTTGATTGAGGACACGTGAGTGTGACGTCATCGGGTAGTGCACTCTGGGAAATGGAGTCCAGAGACCGACGGCAGACCCGAGGGCACGATAATCTACAACCTTCACTTCATAATGACGGATGATTAAGCTCAAACAGAAACGCTCACATTTAGCTGCTTATGTGTTTGAAACAAGCTAATTTATCTGTAAATATATTTATTAATATTAGTATTATATGTATATACATATATATACACACGTCTCATTTCAATGACAGTCAATTAACTTCAGCCATAAACACAAGTTCAGCTGCTTTATGTGTTTGAAACCAGAAGTAAACATGTCTATAAACAGGTCCAATTGTCTTTTATAAAAGAATATTCATATTATCTCATAAAAAGAGCAACATTATATATCTCTGCTGTCAAAACAAAACCGTGTATCTCCAAAATCGGAGCTTTACAGTAGATGGAAAAGATGTAATTCAATCTGAATGTAAGTCTCTGGAACCAGACTTCTTCCCGAGTCATTTTAGTCCATTTCCTTTGGTCCATTCCTCGTGAAATCTGGAGATATGAGATTGGGTTCCGAGAGCAGCGATATGCTAACATAATGCAAGATGTTTTATCTTCTCTCAGCCCCATTAAAACTGAAAATTATGATATAATGTCCCGCATTTAGTCATACGGATCAAACGTGGTTCGCTACCACATGCACAAATACGGCATTTCACAGAATCCGAGCTAGAAAACTTCCCTCATACTTTACTTCACCTCCGCTGGACACTTAAAACGCGGCCGGCTGTGTTAATGACAGCTATCGCTCGAAATTAACGGCTAAAAAGGGCCAAATCTCAAACAGCGAGACACAATTGCACAAAAGTCTGATCCCACACGGTTCCAGATGACTTGCGCAGGCAGAGACTTGTGGAGTGACTGTGCAGTCTGACAGCTCGGCTGCAAACAGCTTTTAGGCTCTTTGAGCAGCTTCTCGCCGCTCACCTTTTACCCCTCACGGGTTCCGCACGGCACAAAGGCCGCCAGCAGCTTTGAGAAAGGCTTCCAGCCGGTACATTATCAACGTCTATCAGCGTCTAATGTCACAGCGGCGGGTTTGAACGTGTCGATACCGCAGCTTTCATAAGGGCAGCCATGAAGGTTTCTCTTTATTAGGTTTCTTTAACTTCGAGAAATTTTTCGAGGTTTTTCACAGTGAAAGGAGGTGTTTAGTTCCTGGACAGGCAGGCAAGCTTGCTCTCGTTCAGCCGGAACGACCTCAACATCGCTCAGTGTGTTTACCCGGACGGTGCGAAGAGTGAACACACTAGGCGCTGACGAGCAGTACACTTCCTTAATTCAGGGTCATTTTCCGTTTTCATTTTCCTGATGCTGTAAAAATGAATAACTGAAAGGCTGGAAATTAAATTGTCAACCACTGCACTGCGTCTTATACCTTGTAAAAAAAAAATAAAAAAGTATATAATAAATAAATAAATAATAATCATTATAGTCATGACCTGTCCCTTCACCTTAAGTCTTTCATTCCCTTGTTCATTTCTTTATTTATATAATTTATTTAATGATTTAAAGTTAAAATTGTTGTTTTCATCAAAAAAGAAAACCAAAAAAAAAAAAAAAAAATGTGTGGTCGTCTTAGTCTGAGCTGAGCTACTGCCCACCCTGTGCGCTCTGTCCTTCACTTTCTAATGGACTATCATTATAGTCTTCCATTTAACAGCTACTACCAGCTGTTCTCCAGTATTCCCTGTAGTTATAAACTCAGATCCTTTTCGTGTTTGTTGCTATCCGGGGTCCACCAGAAGAGGATGGGTTCCCCTTTTGAGTCTTGGTTCCTCTCAAGGGTTCTTCGCTCTGAGGGAGTTTCTCTTCCCACTGCTTCCCTTGGCTTGCTCACTGGGGGCTTGGACCCGGGTTCTTTGTAACAACATTTGTTTTAAAAAGCCCAATATAAATAACCTAACTTGACTTTAAAAAACTTAACTTTATTTTAATAAAGAGCTAAAATTCATTATTCCATTTCTGTGTTTTTTTTAAATTCCAAAACAGCCATAATTCATTTCCACACAATTATTTTCCTACCTCTCCATAAGCCACAGATTCAACCGTGTCTTCAAGACAGATATTTATCGAAGGAGTAAATCAAAAGGAGTTATTTACGTCTATATTAGTGTACTCGATTGGCAGGTATTTGGTTTTAATTTTGGGATTTAGGTATTTATTTTGTTGTTGTTGCTCAAAATACTGAAGTGCCCTCAGGAGATACTTAGATGACTTGAGGTCACAATTCATATCTCATAACTTCTGGGTCGCGGGGGTCACTGAAACCTACCGAACCACTCACGGGACAGATGGCAGGAAACACCCTGAACAGGCCACCAGTTCATTGCAGAGGCACTAAAGCAAACCCACACGACACATGCAGATTGTGCATACCACACAGAAAGAACCCTGGGTCGCTGCCACAGTTGGAAACCGCCCGCTTTCATTCAGTGATGCCCTCCATGAGTCATTCTGTTAGTGCCAGCACTATTGACAGACAGCTGTGCAACTGATATATATATATATTATATGTGCAATGACGTGACGCAGAATGGCCTTTTCCATGTTATGGCTCCTTTAAGAGTGCAGATGGGCTCTTCACGAGTCCAGGCAGGTAGGGGTTAACGTGCACTGTGTGTGTGTGTCTTTGGCAGGGTTATGGTGGGAAGAGACAGCAGTGGGATAAAAGAAAAGGGGAGGGGGCTGTCGAGGGGGATTTCACATGCCAACCTCCTGCCAGCTCCAATTACCACGCCGACTGGAGCATAGTGTGCAGGGCGATGGGTCTAATCAGAACCCTGCTGAAAAAAAACGAACAGCCTCCATCCTCAGAGCCCACCACAGAGCCCACCACGCCAACGACAGCCTCTGCTACTCTCACTCAAAACAGACTGAGGCTGTATACGGGGGACACCGAGAGAAATCGAGCCCGCTCACATTCCCTCCCACCAGAATTGTGAGCGTGCAAGGAAGAGACCCACGATGGCTCATAATACCCGACCAAGACCAACAAAAAGACCCTTTTTCACCCGGTTCTCCTCACCCCCACGAGACCACCACAGAGCAGGTATGATGTGGGTGGTGGATCATTCTCAGCACTGCAGTGACACTGACGTGGTGGTGGTGTGTTAGTGTGTGTTGTGCTGGTGTGAGTGGATCAGACACAGCAGTGCTGCTGGGACGCCTCAGTGTCACTACTGGACTGAGAATCGTCCACCAACCAAAACTATCCAGACAGCAGCGCCCTGTGGGCAGCGTCCTGTGGGCAGCGTCCTGTGGGCAGCGTCCTGTGGGCAGCGGCCTGTGGGCAGCGTCCTGTGGGCACTGATAAAGGACTAGAGGATGACCCACACTGCACTGTGCAGCAGCAGATGAGCTATCGTCTCTGACTGTACATCTACAAGGTGGACCAGCAAGGTAGGAGTGTCTCATAGAGTGGACAGTGAGTGGACACAGTGTCTAAACACTCCAGCAGCACTGCTGTGTCTGATCCACTCACACCAGCACCACACACACTAACACACCAGCACGTCAATCAAGCAAGACTGAAGCTTGATTGTCTCACCTCTCTTTAAAGAAAGCTTTATGCAGTGAGGGAGGCGGTTCTGGTGTTCTACTAGGTCTTCCAGGTGGTTATTAGGAGTCTCACTATCTCCTTCCATATGCTTCCATATGCAGAAACTTCTCCTGAAATATGAATACTGTGCGTTTGACTCTGTATAGTCTCTGGCCTACACACAGTGCTGTATACGGATTTCCGGGGGCCATTCTGCTGGTAGTGCCGTCTAGCAGACATGGCCGTATGGAGGAATGATGGACGATGACAATTAAAGGCCACGTTTCAGTGGAGAGAGGGGGGGGTTGGTGCGGGGTCTGAGGGGATGGTTATAATATATGACAGCTGTAAAACATGCACTTAGCAGTATACCGCACGCCTTTACGATACGGAGTCGGCTTCTTAACGATGTGCAGAAAATCGCTTCGTCCTCCTTCACCCGGTGCTCGTCAGCACATACAGTAACAATACCATCAAATCCCACGTGACCTACTTACCGAGCACGGCACATAACCCCAGCCGGCGTCCGGGTAGTTCCGGTTCTACACTAATGTGTTGGTACTCGTGATGTTTCCAATATTTCTATGCGTATCTGCACATCCCAAGAGCGAAAACTACACGACCTACATGCTGATCTGCCTGACAACCTTCATGCTACATTAAATTAACATCTCTCGGAAATAAATGAGGGAATAATATGATCATTTTTTCCTAGCAGGGTGCGGAGACTTAGCAAATTAGCTACCTAATGCCAATGGAAGGTGATATCGGAATGGAGCAATTCAAATATACCATGGAATAATATTTTTATTATATGCAACTCTATGGAATTAGAGAATATTTTAAATTGTGTTTTCACATTCCAGATTCAGCCCCCAGAAGGAATCGACCAACAGGAATGAAACTTGGTGGGTAGGTTCGACATTGTGAGACACGTGAATGATTCTAGGATCACGCTCTGCCAGGACGAGCCTTATTGGGGAACCTGGCTGACCGGAGTACAGGACCAGGACCGGAGTACAGGACCAGGACCAGGACCAGGACCATTCGGGACTACATGCCGGCAGGCCGTTATGACGACTGTCCTTAACACCACGGCAACACCACCAAAGACTAATGGTGACGTGCCAGACTCAGAATGGCAGCGGTCATTTTCAGTCCCGCTTTTGTGGAGACGACCAACGAATCCGTGTGTGGAGGCACCGTGGTCAGCACCAACATGAACGGTTTATGGTCACATGTCACACGTCCAGAAGGCGTGGTCTCACTCCACCTCCACCCCTACCGCACCATCTGCAGAAACTGTGTGAGGATATTCAAGCTGCATGGGATGGATTATCACAGGGCACCATTAGGAACCTCTACAGCTCCATGCTGAGACATCTGGCATGTTGGGTTAGCAAACATGGCGGGCCGACGCCATACTGAGAGACAGACTTCTTTATGTGTAGCTCAATAAATATTGATCATATCAGTCTACATGTATCATCAGTTATTGATCCTGGTGCCCTTTATCTTCCTTCCCAACAGCACTGCACACACACACCTCCTACTGGGAGCAGCTAGTCTGTGCACATTAGAATGAATTCAGTTCGGTGCATCTCTTTTCAGTGCAGCTCTGCATGCTGGGTCCTCTCTGTAGTGTACCGTAAATACAAACATGCAGGGGGAGAAGCGCAGCGCTGGATGGAGGCGGTGCTGACGGCGGTGTTGCAGCAGCATGCTGTTTACCCGAGCTGGTCGTGAGGAAAGAGGTGTAATGCAAGCCGTGACCTTTAAAATAATACACTTTTTCTCCCGACCAGAATATTCAGCCTCAGTTCCCCTCCGACAGGCACTTAATCAATACAGGCCAGCAGAGCCCGCACCCTCCCTCACCTCTACACACACCTCACTCTCCCTCCCTCCCCACCTCTACATACACCTCTCTCTCACTCTCCCTCCCTCACCTCTACTCACACCTCTCTCACTCACTCTCCCTCCCCACCTCTACATGCACCTCTCTCACTCACTCTCCCTCCCCACCTCTACATACACCTCTCTCCCTCACTCTCCCTCCCTCACCTCTACTCACACCTCTCTCACTCACCCCCCCCCCACCTCTACATACACCTCTCTCCCTCACTCTCCCTCCCCACCTCTACATACACCTCTCTCCCTCACTCTCCCTCCCCACCTCTACATACACCTCTCTCCCTCACTCTCCCTCCCTCACCTCTACATACACCTCTCTCCCTCACCTCTACACACACCTCTCTCCCTCACTCTCCCTCCCTCACCTCTACACACACCTCTCTCCCTCACTCTCCCTCCCTCACCTCTACACACACCTCTCTCCCTCACTCTCCCTCCCTCACCTCTACATACACCTCACTCTCCCTCCCCACCTCTACACACACCTCTCTCCCTCACTCTCCCTCCCTCACCTCTACATACACCTCTCTCCCTCACTCTCCCTCCCTCACCTCTACATACACCTCTCTCCCTCACTTTCCCTCCCTCACCTCTACATACACCTCACTCTTCCTCTCTCACCTCTACATACACCTCACTCTCCCTCCCCACCTCTACACACACCTCACTCTCCCTCTCTAACCTCTACATACACCTCACTCTTCCTCCCCACCTCTACATACACCTCACTCTTCCTCTCTCACCTCTACATACACCTCACTCTCCCTCCCCACCTCTACACACACCTCACTCTCCCTCTCTAACCTCTACATACACCTCACTCTTCCTCTCTCACCTCTACATACACCTCACTCTTCCTCTCTCACCTCTACATACACCTCACTCTTCCTCTCTCACCTCTACATACACCTCACTCTTCCTCTCTCACCTCTACATACACCTCACTCTCCCTCACTAACCTCAACATACACCTCACTCTTCCTCTCTCACCTCTACAGGACATCACTCACCTCCCTCCCTCACCGTCTCATACACTCCTCTCACCTCTACCTCTACATACACCTCACCTCTCCCTCCCTCACCTCTACATACACCTCACTCTCCCTCCCTCACCTCTACATACACCTCACTCTCCCTCCCTCACCTCTACATACACCTCTCTCCCTCCCTCACCTCTACATACACCTCACTCTTCCTCGCTCACCTCTACATACACCTCACTCTCCCTCTCTCACCTCTACATACACCTCTCTCCCTCCCCACCTCTACATACACCTCTCTCCCTCCCTCACCTCTACATACACCTCACTCTCCCTCCCTCACCTCTACATACACCTCACTCTCCCTCCCTCACCTCTACATACACCTCACTCTTCCTCTCTCACCTCTACATACACCTCACTCTCCCTCCCTCACCTCTACATACACCTCACTCTCCCTCCCTCACCTCTACATACACCTCACTCTCCCTCCCTCACCTCTACATACACCTCACTCTCCCTCCCTCACCTCTACATACACCTCACTCTCCCTCCCTCACCTCTACATACACCTCACTCTCCCTCCCTCACCTCTACATACACCTCACTCTCCCTCCCTCACCTCTACATACACCTCACTCTCCCTCCCTCACCTCTACATACACCTCACTCTCCCTCTCTCACCTCTACATACACCTCACTCTCCCTCCCTCACCTCTACATACACCTCACTCTTCCTCCCTCTACATACACCTTCATCCTCACCTCCTCACTCTCTACACCTCTACATACACCTCACTCTCCCTCTCTCACCTCTACATACACCTCACTCTCCCTCCCTCACCTCTACATACACCTTACTCTTCCTCCCTCACCTCTACACACACCTCACTCTCCCTCCCCACCTCTACACACACCTCACTCTCCCTCTCTAACCTCTGCATACACCTCACTCTCCCTCCCTCACCTCTACACACACCTCTCTCCCTCCCTCACCTCTATATATACCTCTGTCACTCCTTCTCTCATCTCTACATAAATCTCTCTCTATACACTCCACTCTGTCTCTCACCTCAACACACTCTCAGCTCAATATGCATTTCTGTCTCTGACCTTTATATAAACCTCTTCCTTGCTGTTTCTCTCATCTCTGTATACACCTCTCTCCTTGCCCTCTCTTTTCTATCTGCCATCTGTTTCTTCCTTCTTCCTCTCTCTAGTCTTTCACCCTGATTCTCTTTACTCTTTCTTACTCTACCTTTCCTCTCTCTTTCTCTCTCACCTCCACATACACCTCTCTCTCTCTCTCTTTCTGATCTCCACCTTCCTCAGCTTCTCCAGCATGATCTACAGTCCTGCCACGGGCGCGTGGCCTTTATTTATGCCGGAGCACCGCTTTGCACATAACATCACATGTGACCCATTACCGCCGCTGAAGGGTGGGCTGCTAAATCTGCTCCGGCGCTGCAGACCCAGTCACCTTGAGCACTGACAATTGTGTAAAAATCACAAGGTCCACTCGCAGCTACTCCGCAACTCAATCACACTCAGAGCTCCCCTAAAGCAACCAGAACAGCAGCACACGGAGCGCAGCGCCTGCCTAACGTTCCTTTTCATGGTGTTCTTCCATCTTACGCTTTTCTACTACTTCACTTTTCCTCCTGAGGTCCACTTACAACCTTCCTGTTGTGTTGAGTGCAGTGAGAATTGACTTTTTCCAGCCTCTGGAATCCCTTTACTCCTTATGCTGTGTTCACAGGACATGGCAAAAAGCAACTACGGCTGAACGATACGGGTGAAACACCTCATTGGGGTTTTTCTGACCGATGCTACAACTGCCATGTAAATTACGATTCCTGTCCATAAACTGAGAGTCGGTGCTTTTTCAGTCTGCAGTGTCCACCGTCCTTGACTTGAGGCTTTACCACAGCCAGGTAACCCGCCAGACAGACTGCCCTGCTAATGTCACTTCTCCGGGGGACTCACAGTCCACCACACCATGACGTCACCACCACATGCCCACCAGTAACCAATCACCTATATGATCTATATAGCTATATAGCCCATTGTTTCTGGCCTCCCAAACTCCAATCCCTACAATCCACCATCCCATCACCATCACATGCCCACCAGTAACCAATCACGGTCAGTTTTCCCAGTCATCCTCGCCGGAATTCTAAGCAGCTTCACCTGTTTGTCTATATAGCCCATTGTTTCAGGCTGGTCGCTGAGAGGCATTGCCACCTGTGTAGCAGACTGAGCAGGCTCTCCTGTTTGTTCTCGCTGGTTTACTCGGTTTAGGTTAGGCTGCTGGTAAGTTTGGTCTGTTGGTTTGAACTTTGGCTTGTACCTCGGTTTTTGACTTCGTCTCCGACCCTTGTACAGCTTCTCCTCTCACCTCTGGCCTCCTGAACACCAATCCCTACAATCCACCATCCCATCACCATCACATGCCCACCAGTAACCAATCACGGACAGCTATTCCGGTCATCTTCTCTGGAATCCTAACCAGCTTCGTCTATTTGTCCTCAGTCTGTTTGCCTCTATACCCCATTATTATTTTACTCTGTTGCTGCTGTTGAGCCTCAGCGCTCGAGCTTCCAATAAAATTGGTTTCGCTTTAGCTCTGCGAGTGTCAGGTTAAGTCTGCTGATCGTTACAGTTCATTAGGATGGTGTTGATGTACACAGCACATGGGGTATTTTGATGGGTCTAAATCATCTATAGATGGTTAACAAGCTCTGTACTGTTACCCTGTCCCTTTGAGAAGAGGAGATAATTGATCATATAGGCTATAATAATAACTGCAACTCCTGCGATTTGAAACTGCACTCTTTAAAATTGCGATTTGGATTAAAAAGCGATTCATCTTTCAGGCCTAGCTGCAATGTAAAACTCTGGTACCATTAGTGGCAATGTTCCACAGACTTTCGCCATCGACTGCAGCGGTGCAATAAACTGGACCCTGATGTTTTTGGGAGCCATCGATCCCAAATGTCCAATTCTGTCTTTATGGCTGTTGAATATCAGAGTGCCAGTATTATACAAAAAAACTGACCAAAATAAACGAGTACAGCGTGTCCTCCTGCTGTTCTCCACCTTAAATAAACAGTCTCCGCTGATAAAACTCTACCTTGGTAATCATCCAGTTCACTGGTATAGCTGTCACCGTGCCAGTGTTTGCACGGCTTCATGCCATCGTCAGCCAATTTGCCGCTATGTGGTACATAACTGTATGGACTGACCAAGTTGTGACTATGCCTTGTGTCATTATAGAGTCTAATATGGTCGTTACAGTGGTTGTGATGGGAACCAGGGGTCACCATGTCTACATCTCACATGTAGCCACTACTCACCAGTACTCCACACCCACCAGTGAACCCACACAAGTAATTTTGATGGTGGAATGCTGATCAATCTGAACGGATTTGTTCTCTTTGGAGACTCCGCCTTATACACCACAGGTTCAAAGACTTCCCAGCGTCCTGTGAGGGAGGTGGACGCCTGGTTCCATTCACCACCATTGTGAACAATCCTGACCCGGAAGGTTTAGAGAGCATCCCATTTCACACCAAATGCTTCACACTGGAGTCAGGAAACCAGCCTTGTGACCTGAAGGTCAGTGGTTCGATTCCCTGAGCCGTCAGGACTAAATGACTAAAGCGCCATTGAGCAAGGCACCTAACCCTCAACTGCTCCCGTGGATAGGGCCAAGTGTGCTCCCTGATGTGTTTGTCTGTACGTGGGTGTTTCACAGTGACTGTTGAAATGCAGAGTGAACACACACTCACACACACTAGGGGGCGATGAGCACATATGCCCGGAGCAATGGGCAGCCCTATCCATGGTGCCCAGCGAGCAGCTGGGGGTTAGGTGCCTTGCTCAGGGGCACTTCAGGGATGTCCTATGAGTTCAGGGAATCGAACCCACGACCGTCTGGTCACAAGGCTGGTTGCCTGACCTCCAACTGGTCAATGGTTCTACGTTGTTTGAATGAGCAGCCCTATACATGGTGCCCAGGGAGCAGCTGGGGGTTAGGTTCCTTGCTCAGGGGCACTTCAGGGATGTCCTATGAGTTCAGGGAATCGAACCCACGACCGTCTGGTCACAAGGCTGGTTGCCTGACCTCCAACTGGTCAATGGTTCTACGTTGTTTGAATGAGCAGCCCTATACATGGTGCCCAGGGAGCAGCTGGGGGTTAGGTTCCTTGCTCAGGGGCACTTCAGGGATGTCCTATGAGTTCAGGGAATCGAACCCACGACCGTCTGGTCACAAGGCTGGTTGCCTGACCTCCAACTGGTCAATGGTTCTACGTTGTTTGAATGAGCAGCCCTATACATGGTGCCCAGGGAGCAGCTGGGGGTTAGGTTCCTTGCTCAGGGGCACTTCAGGGATGTCCTATGAGTTCAGGGAATCGAACCCACGACCGTCTGGTCACAAGGCTGGTTGCCTGACCTCCAACTGGTCAATGGTTCTACGTTGTTTGAATGAGCAGCCCTATACATGGTGTCCAGGGAGCAGCTGGGGGTTAGGTTCCTTGCTCAGGGGCACTTCAGGGATGTCCTATGAGTTCA
>JAMWET010001092.1:60000-70000 GCA_024036415.1 Prochilodus magdalenae | reverse complement strand
TGATTGCTTTCAGCACTCACAAGAGCATTAGTGACGAAAGATCAGTTTTGGATCACCCATCCCAAAGGTACTGCACGGAGCTCCTTCACTCCAGAGAACACAGTACCAACTGCTCCACAGCCCAGTGCTGGGGGTCTTCTTTCCCTCTAGCCCACGCTAGACACCTTGGGCTTGACACAGCTGCACGTCTATTCAGACCTACCATACTGAGGTGTCTTCTCACAGTGCACAGACAGACAGAAACACCCCTGTGGAGCTTGATGTTCCTCTCTCTCTGAAAGATGAAAGCTTCAAGTGCTGTTTATCTATGGGGGAACGTGTTGGTGGTCTTCCAGGTGGTTGTTAACTCTTAACGGCCTCTGACTTCTGCGCAGTAAAGTATCACTCATTCACGTCAGATCCAAGGATCTGAGCGTCTTAGTGAGCTGGAAGCTGCAGACCATCTTTCTCTTGTTACCAATCGGAGCTGTAATATTTCTCAGAAGTCCTTGAAGCTTGAAGCGGTAGATGCGGCTCCAGACAGCAGGTGAGCGATTCCAGCTGGCCATATTGCGCATGTCCTTGGGAGAGGCTCCTCTCGACAGCCGCAGTTTGTAACTGTCAAGCGGCTTATGATCTACGGCATGGGGCTGCGAGCCAGCAGACGGTGGGAGAAATTAAACTTGTGACACAGACTGCTGACGGAAGCCGTGGAAGGCAGTTAGGGACCACACCTGTAGGCGGACCGCTTCACGTTGCGTTTCCCACGTTGGACACGTGTGTTTGTCGCGTTGGTACGAGTTCAGGCTTGATGAAGGAATGAACGCCGGGTTCCGGTGGAAGTGTTTATGGTTATCCACTCATATACCAGCATGGTGGCATAGTACTGTCTGAGCTTGTACTGTCACCCGGTAGGTTTAGAGCTCCTGTTGTTTTATACGTCCAAAAAGTCAGAAACAGTCAGAAACAGTGTGACCGTCCAACTATTTACATGCTGAGGCCGAGTAAACATAGACATTCATTTACTATAACTATGACTTATGTATAAATGCTTTAAAAACAGAACCGGATGGAAAATAGATCAACTAATCGCAAAACCCTAAACTCTGATTTTCCTCAAATGTCATGCGGCACAACCAACCACTGATGACTTTTATTCTGACATGCTTTAAAGAGTGGTCAGGCTAATAGATGTCTTTGGTTACCAGGCTTACAATTAACAGCTCCAGCTAATCAGAGCCTGAACAGTACACATCCTGATACACCACACATACTCTTGATGTACCACAGTTTGATACTCCTCCATATCTCCACCTCTAATATATATTTAGTGGTGTAAAAACTTTGATCTATTTTTCTGCGCAGTGTAAAAGCTCTAGTTCTCCTTTCAGCTTAGTGAATATTCATGAGGGACCGACCAATAGAATCGCTCCAAACCTGCTTAGTAATAAACCTTGTTCTATATCAGCTCCACTGCAGCTTAAGAAAGCTGTTTTGATCACCTGTACATTCCATTCTGGAGGTTTTTAAGGTGGACTCTATAATTCCATGAGTTTGACGTCTTCAGTTGAATTCTAACGTAAACACTAAGATAAATATAAGGAGTGACCGTCTATATATGTGCTGATTAAAACAGGTCATTTATTTATACAAACTTGAAATAAATGATAAATTATGAATTATAATTAAGATATGAACAGAGCCATCAACCAATCGCAAAAACCGATGTTAATTTTACTCACGTCATGCGGCACAACCAACAACTAATGACTTCTTTTCTGACATGCCTTAAAGAGTGGTCAGGCTAATGCATCTTAAAGACTAACCCAAGAGGCCTGCATGGTGCAACGTCAAGGTCAGTAGCCATTTCTAAAACAAGGTTAACCCGGTTTAGATTGGTCAGGTGGTGCAACCACAACAAAAAACATTATATATAATTTACATATAATTATATGTACTTAAACATCAAAGTCTAGCCATGACTCCAAAGACTCAGTTTTATATTTACAAATAGAAAGTCTAGTTTATACACATGTTCAGTAAGCATAAATAAATATAATCTTTTCTCAATGATTTGTGGTTGCACCACATGACATTGTCTGGGTGTTACGAATGACAGTCCTGTTTTAAACTAGTATGAAAGCTATGACCCAAAATGCATTTCTAATTTTGGTCAGTATATTGGTCATGGTAGGAGGTCAATGGCTCACTGACAGGTTCAAGCCCCACCTGTTTATCCCTATAGAGGTGTAGAGGTGGTTTCATGATACAGTATATTTAATGTAACATAATTATTGCAATGTCATCACATAACTGCATAAGTGCATAATTCCAAAGCTGGCCATGTAACCTAGCTGTAAATGGCGACTCAGTATTTAACCCTTCGTTATTAAAGCTGTTCTGCTCCTACATAGACGTATTTACATCATGATGTACACAGTGGGTTCCAAATAACATATGGCTATGCTCAGATTTGCACATTTGACTTGTTTCTGTCTGTACAAACCGGCTGAAAAGGCACAAGGACACAATTTCATCAAATTCAAATCCTAATGATGTATCTCCTGAACGCCTCCTATAAAAGTGAGGAATGCTTGTTTGAGCGAACGAACCCTGCGAACCCTGCACGTTCATTATTCTCGGGTCTAACGTGCGGCGCAATGAGATTCCAGCAGCGTTTATAAAGGGCGGACACTGTCCTCACTCGCCTGCCTCCTGAAATATTTATGACTTGTATTATGTAGCAGTCATTTGTTGCCTCCTTGCCAGCCAAGGACTGTAACGCATGCCAAACATACAGAGCTCTCTGTGGAAAACGCTGACTCTATAATTTGTTTTACTGACACTGAGCACTCGCTGAAATCTCCCAGATTACTCCCCACACTGCACGTAACGCGTATCAATTATGCTGTTGGGCCGTGCGGCGCTCTGGCAGGCGGGCCATTCAGCCGAGGGTGGAATAGCCGTGAACGCTCTGCGAGAGAATAAGGAACAGGAATAACACGCGTGTTCAGGAAACAGCACAAATCAATCACTCGTGCACACCGCTCAGGGCATTGTGGGTAGTCATCTATGAAACCGAGGCTTTATCCCCCTGCCCGGGTCATCCCTTGCAGACCGCTGTGGCAGACGGCCCAAGTGTATATTAGTTTGATTTGTTTTTTTTTTCCTTCATATTGTTTTTAATTAATTAATTAATTTATTTATTTATTTATTTATTTACTTGTTTATAAATTGATTGATAGATATTATATATGGCAAAATTAAACTACTACACGTTTGTTCTTATTCTATTATTCCTATTATTCTATTATGAAATTTTATTTATTTATTTATTTATTTATTGATGTTATATATGGTAGAATTTACTTACTACACGTTTGTGTAATATTCTATTACTATATTATTTCTATTATTTTGATATTTTATTTATTTATTAATTTATTAGTTAGTTTATTTATTTGTTGATTGATTGACTTGATATGATATATAGCAAAATTAAAATACTATGCATTTGTTTTAATATTCTATTATCACATTCTATAATGTACAGTATATAAATAAAGCCATTAACATAATGATGATTATGGTTATTATTATTATTATTATTATTATTATTATATGCATTTATATGTATTTATTTTTTATTGATTGATTTTATACATGGCAATTAAACTACTATGTTTTCCCTGTATTATTCTATTATTATATTCTATTTAAAGTCATTAACATAATGATGATTATTGGTTTTATTATTATTATTATTGTTATTGTTTTTTTGTTGTTGTTAGATGCCCAAAAAAAAAATTTGTAAATTACTAAATAAATATTATATATATACATATATATATATATATATATATATATATATATATTTTTTTTTTAAGTTGGTCTTTAAAAATATTTTTTATATAATTTTTTAAATAAAAACAATTATATATAATATTTTTTATATAAATAATTTTGATTATAATTTAATAATTATAGGTTTTTAACTATAAGAGCTACTGCAACACACAAACCACCATTCTGTCATGTGACTATCATTACACTTATTACTCTCTCTTATAAATATATTTATAAGTTCAACCATTATCTATCTTATTATCACCAGACACCAAAATCAACACGTATTCCACCATATAGCTGCGAATCCACCGCCAGGAGGCAAAGAAGACGCAGACACGCCGCCTTTTGATCTTCAGTCATTAGATATCGTTCCACCAGGACAGAGAAAGTCATCTCGCCGTCAGTCAGCACCCCAGAGGAGGAGATTTTCCACAGAAGAAGAGAACGAGGGGTGGAGGATGGAGATAAGAGGGAACGTGGAACGTACCATCAAAGACATCAAACCGCCTGCCGTCTCTGCGCCTCTGCTCCTGTACGTCAGCGCTGGTGGGGGGTTAAACAGCAGCTTCTGCACCAACACGCAGGCTGAGGCTGGAGATTCACCTTCATCTGCTGCGACTCATCAAAGACCAACTCGGTCCGGCATGGGGCTGCACCGGGCAGCATGACGCGGCGTTATGTGAAATGAATGGGCTCCTGTCTGTCCTTCAGAGTCCCAGCAACAATCCCATTACAATTACGACCCCATTCAGAGGACTGATTACTCCACCATGATGTCAACAAGACCATGTGTCACTGACTTTCAAACAAAAGACCAACGTCATGTTCCACAAACACCCTCACGGTCATGCTGACAGATCGGAATACACCACAGGACGTGTAGGGGGAAGGGTAGGGCCTCAGTATAACCTGAGTGATCCTAATCTTGGGTCAGGCTTCTGTAAGCCTTCTCCTGACCAATCACAAGGCTGACGTCTTTTGCCCCGCCCACACATACAGAAGTAGAGTCTCTCAGTATGGCTTTGGGCTGCCATGTTTGCTAACCCGACATGCCAGACAGCTTGGAATGGCATTGTAGAGGTTCCTAATGGTGTCCTGTGATAATCCATACCATGTGTGGTAGGGGTGGAGGTGGAGGGACACCAGGCCTTCTGGATGTGTGACAACAAACCGTTGACCACGGTGCCTCCACACACGGATTCGCTGGTCGTCTCCACCAAGACCAAAGCGGGACTCGTCACTGAAGATGACCCGCTGCCATTCTAAGTGATTCCATGACAGGCTGGCGCCACACCATTCCAGTCTTTGGTGATGTTGACGTGGTATAATATACACTACAGCTAAATTTGGATTTTTTTTTTTTTGCCTGAGAAACTGTAAGCGAGTCACCTGTAAAGACTGGACCTGTAAAGAAGGTAAAGAGTGGACACACTGAACACCGAAAGCCCCGATGTTAGATTCAGCTTCGGTGTAATTTTCCCCAAATACATGTCTGACTTCTGCACGGCGCTGTAACAGAATTGTCACAGTAGAATTGAATTCAATCACCGTGAGGCCAGAGATTCCCCCCCTGCTGGTTTGAGCAGCTCGCTCAATGTCTGCTCATGTTCTTTGCGCCCGTGACGAGCTGGAGGTGAAAGCCTGAGGGCCGCTTGAATCAGCGCTGCGGGCGCGGCTCAGGCCTGCCTCTGACGCCACCTCTGACTAAAGGAGCCTCACAAAGACGTAATTACGCTCTCATTTCCCCCTCACAAACTGCCATCCGCTCCAACTGCCATCGCAGCGCTGATGCGGACACTGATTCGGCGGTAATGCGATTTAAAGAACCTTGTTCGACGGCGCCGTGACTCAGAGGCATGGTGCGACTTGCCAGGGTCTATGAAAACTGTATCTCTGGAATGGGTTTAGCTGCGCAGCTACTGACAGATGAGGACTCGGGTGGCCTTGTCTTGCCTGCAACGCTGACCCGGCTGATAGCAAGACGATGGAGTGATACCGGTACATATATGGAGACCTATAGTTCAGTGATGCCAATAATGCTTTACTCATGATACGACTGACAGCTGAAGGTGTTTTAGAGAGGAATTCCACCAAATATCAATTTCTAATTTACATTTCTGGCATTTAGCTGACGCTCTTATCCAGAGCGAATTACAAGGTTGATCATATTACAGGTAGGCCAATGTAGTATTAGGAGTCTTGCCCAAGGACTCTTATTGGTGTAGCACAACATCACCCAGACCAGGATTCGAACCCCAGTCTCCCACATGTGGTGGTGGCTACTTGGCAGGTAGTGGTGTTATCCACTGAGCTACACCAACCACTAATTTTTAAATTCTCTCCAGTCTAATTTAATGGATTGGATGTTGGCAAAGCCATTCAGAGTGGTTTGGGGTGAAACGCTCCAATGTAAAAAACATACCTACTCAGAATGGTGCACAGTGGTGGCGATGGGAACCAGACCTCCACCTCTAAAGGCTCCCTCACAGAAAGTTATTACATGAAAGGGTTATGAATATGCTGACTGATGTTCTATAATTACAAACTCTCGTCCTTTGCGTTTTGCTGTCTGCAGGCGACCTGACGAGGATGGGTTCCCCTAGGGAGTGTGGGTTCCTCTCGACTTTTCATCCTCTTGCTCTGAGGGAGTTTCTCCTAGCCACTGTCGCCACTGTTTTCCTCACTGGGGGCTTTTGACTTGACTGACTGTGGACATTGGACATTGGAGAATACCCGTTTCCAGTAGTGCAGATAAGTTGTTTGATACTAACTCCTTCCTCCGTGTCTTATTTCTATATGAAGGCACGTGGATTTAGGCACAAAGGTGCACAGAAACGGGTGTGTCCGCCACATTTAGCCTCGTACTGTCAATAAGAGAGGGAGAAGAATTCAACATCAGGCAAACGGCCAAGCTAATAGAGTCATCGTGAGAGCTCTGCTTCAGAAAACCACAACTTCAACATCAAAAAGTCTCACAAGCCTGAGAACAGTCCTGCGTCCCACCCTGCCCAGTACCTCCTATCCACTTCTTACGCTTAAGCCTCCGTCACAAAGACCTCAAACCAGGCAGAAGAGAAGAACAGTATCATTACGCTGGACATGGCCACCGCCCTCAAACAAGAGGAAAAGGACTTTAGTGAGTCGTTAGAGTACATGATCATCAATCAACTTCTCTTTTGTGCTGGTGTTTGTGCCGTGTCGCTGGAGCGAACGTGATGTATTGCTGGGCTACAAACAATGGGCTATAAATAGAGTTCATTCTCCATCCGGCGGCATCCTGGGGGCGTCCAGCTCATCCACCTCCACAGTGGACGACCCGCTCAGACGGCACTCCGCTTTCCCAAAAAGCCCTTCTTCACTCCCTTCCACCCCCCTATTCCCATCACGTCTTTTCTTTTTCAGTGAAGCCCATACAAGTGGCATTACAGAGGACGTTATAAGACAAAGGTCATGCGGTCTGGCAGGCTGGCTTTGCTTGTTCAAAGCATCCTTTCTTGAAATGAGCCAAATGCATCATCCGCCAGCGGATTATCATAAACCGCTGGGTCTAATAATTTACAGGGGCCTAAAACTGGAGTTCAACGGGGACTTTTAACACCTTGTTGGAATTGTTCAGCCCTTTTCTCTGCTACAAGGTGATGTTATCACATAACACACGCCTTATTGCCCGCCTACTGGAAAGCTCGGCACATCTTCATCCAACAGATTCATACATATCTGTGCTTTCAATACTAGCTAGACTGGAGCCACCTAGCTAGCCTGGAGCCCCCTAGCTAGCCTGGAACCACCTAGCTAGCCTGGAGCCGCCCAGCTAGTCTGGAGCTGCCCAGCTAGCCTGGAGCTGCCCAGCTAGTCTGGAGCCGCCTAGCTAGTCTGGAGCGCCCTAGCTAGTCTGGAGCGCCCTAGCTAGTCTGGAGCGCCCTAGCTAGCGTGGAGCCGCCTAGCTAGCCTGGAGCCGCCTAGCTAGCCTGGAGCCGCCTAGCTAGCGTGGAGCCGCCTAGCTAGCCTGGAGCCCCCTAGCTAGCCTGGAGCCGCCTAGCTAGCCTGGAGCCGCCTAGCTAGCCTGGAGCCGCCTAGCTAGCCTGGAGCCGCCTAGCTAGCCTGGAGCCGCCTAGCTAGTCTGGAGCCGCCTAGCTAGCCTGGAGCCGCCTAGCTAGCCTGGAAACGCCTTGCTAGTCTGGGGTGACGTAAGCGACTTGCTGCCTGCTAGTGTGAGCACAGGGTTAGTCATACACACTTTCCATTCAGCCATGTGCTACAGTTTGGGTGTCCCAGTCAAATTGGCCAGGTTTTGCTGGTGATACTAAGTGAACACGTTCTGATACACAGTTACCCAGGAAACCTTCACAGAACTTTGGCCAACGTCACCTACAAGTTCTAATCAAGGTTCCAAGAACGTTTCAAAGATGTTTATCGTTTCGGATAACGTTCCATTAAGGTGAAGTGTTGACTAAGACATAACTACTTAACATTCAGAGGATGTTCTGAGGATGTTCTGAGGACGTCGTCAGGGCCACCAATGGTGTTACATGATAGGAAGACAATACCAAAGATGCTTTATGGATGTTACTGAGACCTTAGAGTACAGAATGGTACCTCTACAAAGGACATTCTGGAAACCATAAATGAAACCTCCTGCTGAAACTCTGACGGAACCCTGCATTGCATATTCTCAGAACGTCTTTAGAACCAATGGTTTTTGGCTGGGAATGTAAAGAAATGAAGAACTCATTCTCAGCTCAACATTCGGAAGATGTCTTATGGATGTTACTGAGACCTGAGATGCTGGAATGCTTTTAGAGAACCTTCTCCTGCCTTTAGAAAGAACGTTCTGGGAACCAAAAAAGAAAACCTCCTTCTGTTAACATTGATGGAACACTGCGCTGCATCCTCTCAGAACGTTTTTAGATAGAACATATAATTTCTAGCTGGGTGCCGTTTATATGGCGAATTTAACATATGGGGGAGAGAAGTCTGCGGTCTCCAAAAGTTATGGCACCTTTTATAGTTTATGTTTTTTCACCAACACGTGCTATTCAGTAAATACGCCGAAACTGTACCAGATGTGTTACAGAGGTGTTACCAAAGCATGTGACTTGACCAGAGGTGTTTAAACATTTGCATAAGACTAAATATGGAAGGCCAGAGTTTGAAGATTCGTACTTTCCAATGGGGGGGATGTTTTTCAGGGTATATGACTCGAATGAGTCAGTCAATACAGTCAACACCTTCAGTTTATCAGTTCACTGTTCGGAATGGTTGGAAAAGGAGGTAGATGTACCCAGATTTGTTGAAACGTGAATCCCATTTCTCCAGGGTGTCCCAGCTAAAACGATCTCGGCGTTAGACGTTGTCTAATTTGGAGCTAATTGTCCGCTCCCATGCTGGAGCCCGGAATAAGATTACAGAGGATTACGCCGGAGGCATTTGTGTAATACCAAACACATGTTCTTGCTGTGGGTCACTCACTAGCTACAGCGAATCCATCCTGATGTCTGGTGGCCAGAGGGAACCATATTCGCTTGACCGGTAGCTAATTCTTTGATTAAGCTCCTTCTCGCGTGGGCTTCATGCTACATGATTGTTTATGTGTTGAGTCATTCTTGTTAGCGTATGGCTATAATCAGAAACAGAGCGCAACAGCCTCCAGCTGCATCAGACCAGCATGCACATGATATCATCATCTACCCACCAGGCCATTATAGCCAATCCACCGCTAGCCAGTCAGAATCAATCCTCTCTGCTGCCACACCGCCCTATCTCTGAATCTCTGCTGCAGCGAGAGCCTTAGCGATAAACACTGTGCTTTAATGTTCTTGAACGACCTTGATACGCCGTTATGGTGTAGAGTAATGAGAGATCCTCAGCGATCCCCTTCATCTTCTCTAAACGCCCGTGTCATTCTCTGTTTCCTAATCTCTGTGTCGCATGGTACAGTAGAAAGTAATGAGATCAGATGCAGAGCGAGAGTGTGAGGTGGTCTCTGGACTGTACCTTCCAGCACGGTCAGCTTGGCACTGGTGTTGATCTCTCCGGCGCTGTTGGTGGCTGTACACTCGTATATGGCCTCATCGCGGTGAGTCCGCAGGGGCTGGATGCGCAGGACGGAGCCTGAGCCATCATCAAACTCAATCACCTAAGACAGAGAGAGAGAGAGAGAGAGAGAGAGGGA
>JAMWET010001092.1:0-57500 GCA_024036415.1 Prochilodus magdalenae | reverse complement strand
TTTAGTGATGTGTCTCTGTGTTTAATCCTGGTTTAGTGCTGTATCTCTGTGTTTAATCCTGGTTTAGTCCTGTATCTCTGTGTTTAATCCTGGTTTAGTCCTGTATCTCTGTGTTTAATCCTGGTTTAGTCCTGTATCTCTGTGTTTAATCCTGGTTTAGTCCTGTATCTCTGTGTTTAGGACTGGTTTAGTCCTGTATCTCTGTGTTTAATCCTGGTTTAGTCCTGTATCTCTGTGTTTAATCCTGGTTTAGTCCTGTATCTCTGTGTTTAGGACTGGTTTAGTCCTGTATCTCTGTGTTTAATCCTGGTTTAGTCCTGTATCTCTGTGTTTAGGACTGGTTTAGTCCTGTATCTCTGTGTTTAATCCTGGTTTAGTCCTGTATCTCTGTGTTTAATCCTGGTTTAGTGCTGTATCTCTGTGTTTAATCCTGGTTTAGTCCTGTATCTCTGTGTTTAATCCTGGTTTAGTCCTGTATCTCTGTGTTTAATCCTGGTTTAGTCCTGTATCTCTGTGTTTAGGACTGGTTTAGTCCTGTATCTCTGTGTTTAATCCTGGTTTAGTCCTGTATCTCTGTGTTTAGGACTGGTTTAGTCCTGTATCTCTGTGTTTAGGACTGGTTTAGTCCTGTATCTCTGTGTTTAATCCTGGTTTAGTCCTGTATCTCTGTGTTTAGGGCTGGTTTAGTGCTGCATCTCTGTGTTTAATCCTGGTTTAGTGCTGTATCTCGGGTGTTTGAGGCTGGTTTAGTCCTGTATCTCGGGTGTTTGAGGCTGGTTTAGTCCTGTATCTCGGGTGTTTGAGGCTGGTTTAGTCCTGTATCTCTGTGTTTAGGGCTGGTTTAGTCCTGTATCTCTGTGTTTAATCCTGGTTTAGTGCTGTATCTCGGGTGTTTGAGGCTGGTTTAGTGCTGTACCTCAGTGTTTAGGACTGGTTTAGTAATGTATCTTGAAGTTTAGGCTGGTTCTGTTTATCTCTATGAGTGATGTTTGAGAAATGGAAGGAAGGAGAATGTGTGATCCACTGAAGAGGGACGGTGAGATTAGAGGAGAGGTAGTTAGTGTGGGAAGGGGCTGTTTGAGGGAGATTACCTCAAATCTCTGAGAGCTGACTTTCTTCCCCTTTTTCATCCATGTTATCCGGGGTTTGGGATCCCCTACTGCCTGGCACACAAACGACGCCACCCCACCAGAAATCCCTGTCTGGTCTTCAGGAGTCTTGATGAAAGTTGGCAAGCCTGGCAGAGAGAGAGAGAGAGAGAGAGAGAGCTATTACTTCTTGAACTGTGATCTCATATTAAAGCGATAGTTCGGTAAAAATTTCAATTTACACTTTATAATAGACGTTTACAGACAACAATGCGTCATAGAGTGTCGGAAGCCACATATTCAACTCTTCCAGAGATTACCAAACAACCCCACATGGTTAGAGACATGCGTATGATGATCCTTGATTACGTAGCGACACTAGCGGCTCCAGTGCAAAGTTGTGTACATTTGAATGCTTGGCTGAGTGAGTGATTAACATTAAGCCTGAGGAAAACACACACACTGTAAATCAAACTGACTATACCGGTTCTATTAATGTCAGCGACTCAAGTGCTTCATTAAACATGTCGCAAATGAAGCTTGATTTGGAATGAAGCCTCCTTTCAGACACTTTAACTGACTCGTTCCCAAACATGTGCACTGATCTTTAGTATCTATTAGCAGGTCCAGGTGGAAAACCCACATCACTGGAATATAGATGCTCTGCTTTGTTTACAGCACCAGCCCAGCTTCTCTTCATCAAACCTGCTGTATTTCCCTCATGGGTTGTGATGACAACACATATACAGACATTCTATTGACTATCCAAAACCACCACAGGGAACCTACAGTGAACCGACACTGAGCTTCTGAGTTTGTGTATGTGATGCTGATGATGGCAAAACAGTGGAGAGGGTGAGTTTCCTTTGGGGACTATGTTTCCACACGATGTCCTGGATGTATTCCTCCACCATGAATCTCCTCTAGACTCTCATAAACCAAAGTGTTAGACATTCTGCAGCTTATTCATATCCTATATACTACAGACTGTACGTTCCTATGTGCACACTCAACATCTTAACCAACACTCAAGCTGTATTTCACTCTACTGCATACGCTTATAGGGGTTTGCGCCTCAGTTGTACACTGTAAAAGGTATTTTGCTGGTCCAACCTAAAAAAATTACCTGTTTTTTTACTAGCAAAGTTACTGCACCTCTGTGTATTTAGGGGGCAGTCGTGGACTGGAGGTTAGGGATCCAGCCCTGTGACCATAGGGGCGCCGGTTCAATTCCCCAAACCGGCAGTAACGACTGAGGTTCCCTTGAGCAAGGTACCTAACCCCTAATTGCTCCCCTGCACCTGCCCACTGCTCCAGGCAAATGTGCTTCCGGCCCCCTAGTGGGTGTGTATGTGGGTGTTTCACTTCACGGATGGGTTAAATGTGGAAGACAAATTCCTCTGTGTGCAAAAGCACAAACTCTCTACTCAGAGAACGATTGGGCTCTCTAAATTTTGTTGTTGTCCAAAGAAGAACAAGCATCTCCAAAATGGCAACTTTACAGGAGAGGCCAAAAACCTCATTTAATGTTAATGTAAGTCAATGGAACCGGACGTCTTTCTAAGCAGTTTTGGCCCATTTCTGTTGGTCCATTGATCATGAAATTTCCACCCAGTGTAAACAGCAGCCGCTGTGTTCAAATGATGCCTAAAAGTAAAAAACAAAAAAAAAAGGAGATACAGTTTTCTTTAGACATCAGTGTTGTCTGTTGTTTATTTGCTTATTGCTTACTGATCTATATTTCCGTCACAGCACTGAAGAAGTAGCCTGATGTCTTCTGTTATACTGAACAACCTTGTATTGGTATAAAGACAATCAAGTTGAACTGAACTGTGGGAGTTCACCTAAACCTCTCCCAAAAACCTGCACCTGTTAAGTGCACATTAAAACCAATCACAGAGCACTGCTTAATGAAAAACAGTGAGGGGAAGCAGTGAAGGCACAGCTTTGGACGGAAAAGGAGCGTTCCTGCTCCTGAAAAATGCATGGGTCCTGTGCGAGCGTGGGCTTCCGCCAGACGCAGTGGCTAAACAGGTTTTTTGTTTTGACCAGACCAAGTTACAGCATGTCAAGCGGGTGCTGAACGCTTTGCATAGAGAGCAGGTCCCACACCCTGAACCTCCATCACCCAGATACACCGCAAACAACAACACGCAACCGCATCCATCAGCTCCACCGGCCAGGTGATGCCAAAACAGGCTAGACGTGTAGGCTTCTTTTCAACCTGTTGTTAAGACAGACGAGAATGTCGGTTTGCTGTAAGTAACCATATTAAAGCCTAATGGGTTTTATTTACATGTAAACCAAATCACAGAGGTGGATATCCATGGTAGTATCGGTGCCCAAGTGGGAACAGTGTGTGTGTGTGTGTGTAACTATAGTCTGGGAAGGGAAACTCTTACAGAGAAGACGAATCATGAGCACATACATTTACATTTATGGCATTTAGCTGACGCTCTTATCCAGAGCGACTTACAAGGTTAATCATATTACAGGTAGGCCAGTGTAGTGTTAGGAGTCTTGCCCAAGGACTCTTACTGGTGTTGCACAGCATAGCCACCCAGGCCGGGATTCGAACCCCAGTCTCCCACATGTTGAGGTGGCATCCTGGGTAGTGGTGTCACCCGCTGAGCTACACCAACCACATAGCTGCTTTGCCGTCACTAAAGCGTCACAGGGAAGCTTTATATTTATACTAACATTAAAAGGAACAACTAAAAGTAAAGTGCTTGGACCCCAAACCTTTAGCCAGCCAACCAAAACCACCTGAAACATCATGACCTTGAAATCACTGGAGTTTTTACACATTTCAGGCACTAACTTCCAATAAGCTTCCGAGAGTTATCAATGGAAAGCTAAAGGAACTAATGAACAGTGGACAGTTATGATGCTACTGCCATTCATTTGTTCCTGCTAATAAGCAAACCATCACCACTCATCTCCAAAATGGCAACTTTACAGAAAAGGGCGAAAGACGAGTTTCATTTTAATGTAAGTCAATGGAACCAGACGTATTCTGAAGCTACTTTGGGTCATTTCCTTTGGTCCATTCATCATGAAATTTTCACACGGTGTAAACAGCAGCTGCCGTGTTCAAATGATGCATAAAAATAAAAATCGACTAAAATGGAGATAGATGGTTTTGTGATTATTATCATCATTATTATACCAGCCCTGTCCAAATATGCCCATTAACAGCACAACTCAGCACGGAGAAACAACAGAAACGCGTGTTACAGGTTTTTATCCTGGACAGGTTTAAATGTGTTAGCCGACTCCGCGGATTACGCCCTGCGTGCACATGAACCTATTGATCTGTCAAGCACTGCGAGCTGTGACACGACAAACAAGACTGTACCTGCCTTAAACTGATGAACAATATCTCTAGTCACAGATTCCTTGGAAATCAACATTTCCACCACACTGACGCAGATCTGACACAGATATCTCAGTCTGATGTGAGCTCCGATACCAAGTACTGATCTGATACCAGCTCAATTCGTTACAGCACTCGTGCTTCATGGTATCAAAGTGCATCAGCATAATCAGAGGCTTAATCTTCCACAGCTGAGACGGTCATACGCTGGAGACGAGTCCGAATGATACATTATACTTTCAGTGGAACACTGTAAACTTTCCACATCATGTGAATATGAATTGATCGTGTTTAATGTCAGCAGATTTAGTGTTACTGTCCAGTGAAAAGGTATGAGGTTACAGTGGCCCTTTTTTAGCAAAGTTGGTTGGTATGGCACAGAGGGTAACACCTCCACCATGCTGTACACTAGGGGTTTAATACCTTACCCTACCTGGGCTAGCACCCTACACTGTCCCCTACCTGGGCTAGCACCCTACATTATCCCCCTACATGGGCTAGCACCCTACACTGTCCCCAACCTGGGCTAGCACCCTACATTGTACACTAACTGGGCTAGCACCCTACATTATCCCCTACATGGGCTAGCACCCTACACTATCCTCTACCTGTGCTATCACCCTGCACTATCCCCTACCTGAGCTAACACCATACAATGCACCCTACCTGGACTAGCACCTTACAATTTACCTTACTTGGCTAGCACCCTACGCTATACCCTACCTGGTATGGCACCCTACCCTATACCCTGTCTGGACTAACACAATACAATATACTCTATCTGTGCCAGCACACTAGACTATACCCCACCTGGGATGAGCACCTTATGCTATCCCTAGCCTGGACTAGCACCCTACGCTATCCCCTACCTGTGCTAGCACCCTATGCTATCCCCAGCCTGGACTAGCACCCTACACTATCCCCTACCTGGGCTAGCACCCTACACGATTCCCTACCTGGACTAGCACCATACGCTATCCCCTACCTGTGCTAGCATCCTATGCTATCCCCTGCCTGGACTGGCACCCTACGCTATCCCCTACCTGGTCTAGCACCCTACACTATCCCCTACCCGTGCTAGCACCCTATGCTATCCCCAGCCTGGACTAGCACCATACGCTATCCCCTACCTGTGCTAGCACACAATGCTATCCCTAGCCTGGACTAGCACCCTACGCTATCCCCTACCTGTGCTAGCACCCTATGCTATCCCCTTCCTGTGCTATCACCCTATGCTATCCCCAGCCTGGACTAGCTCCCTATGCTATCCCCAGCCTGGACTAGCTCCCTATGCTATCCCCTACCTGTGCTAGCACCCTATGCTATCCCCTGCCTGGACTAGCACCCTATGCTATCCCCTACCTGTGCTAGCACCCTATGCTATCCCCAGCCTGGACTAGCACCCTATGCTATCCCCAGCCTGGACTAGCACCCTATGCTATCCCCTACCTGTGCTAGCACCCTATGCTATCCCCTGCCTGGACTAGCTCCCTATGCTATCCCCTGCCTAGACTAGCTCCCTATGCTATCCCCAGCCGGGACTAGCACCCTATGCTATCCCCTGCCTGGACTAGCACCCTGCACTATCCCCTACCTGTGCTAGCACCCTATGCTATCCCCAGCCTAAACTAGCACCCTACACTATCCCCAACATGGGCGTTAAAAATGTTCCCGTTCTACAGCATCTACAACTTTTTGAACAACCTTGACCAGGAAACTGAATGTGGATCGGTCACATCTGATCGATGACAGATCTGTATGTCTAGCCAGTACTGATCCTGTATATCGGATCACTGTGATACCAGCTCCCACTTTCCTTATCAAACAAACCAGCCCGTATGAAAACCTACACTGGAAACACCGCCTCCACCTCCTCTTCTCTAACTACAACCCCCTCCTCCTCTCCCCTCCCCCTGGTAATTATATTTCCCTCAGTGAATTCCCTCTGTATCTGAACCTGAGCAGCCAAGCGCTTCCTCTTTTGGCTCTGACATCACCTGAAGAGAATAAAGCACAGCCGTAATAATAGAACTTCCGTACGTGTTACAGGACTGATAATCTACTGATAGGAGATCCTATTAAAGCAGCACACATACTGTATCCACTACTACAATACGTGAGAACAGATTATACTGTCCTATTAAAAGGCCCAACAGTCCTGGAACGATACGTGTGAGGGATGTAAACAACACCAGTGCAGTACATATGACATTATAGCCGAGAACAATGCGGCAGGCTGGTCGAGTCGTTCCTCTTTATATGTCCACTTATAAAAAAGAGCCAAGGCCACGGCACGGAAACAAAATCAATAGCTAGTTAACATAACGTAGGGCCCGCAGTAGCCGTGCTGGTGTGCTGGCGAGTGGGCCCTATGTGGGTTAAATCACCGACTGCTGATAAGGAGAAATGGCTGGGGATGCTGCGGATTTGCCCTTGTGTGGAGGTATTAAGGGGGAAATTGCACCAACTTTTCAACAACTGAACCAAAAATTCTGTCTGCACAGTTCAGTAGCCGGGAGATAAATAAAGTCTCTCCCATAAGAGTGGGGTTTTGTTGTGAAATCGTTGATTGCAGAGGTTTCTTCACAGTGGTGGTGATGGGAACCAGATGACCAAAAAGTTTGGTGCCAAGTTACGTGTGGGTTTTCACCGGTGGTTCTGGATAGTAAATAAAATGGCAGGATTCGTGTTGTAGACCTGGTGACCCCTTACAGTGTTCGCAATGGGAACTCGGAGGACCTCACATAAACCACTCTGAATGGGCCTTGTTCAGGAATATCTTCACCATTAACTTTTTTCCCTATTAAAAAAAAAAGGCTCCAAGAAAAAGTCTGTACCTTAGTGCTACTGAGTGTGCGTAGATTTGAATTCCAAAGAAGCAAATATTGGTGAACAGTGAATAATTTCACATATGCAGATTTATTGTTTTCAATTAAAGGAATTTCTCTACACAACCGTGTCCAAATGCACGAAGCCCATGGCACTGCTGACCAAAAATAAACAAAATAGATTCAAGGTTTTTCAATTTACCCTCTCCAAAAGGTTCCTGGGCTCCTGGCTGTGATTCCCAGAAAACTCTAATAAGCTCTAATAATCATAACACCTGCAGCAACAATTAGCATAAATCAGTATAAACCTGCAAAGGTCAAAGGTCCTATTAAGAGCTTTGGTTTTAGAGGAAACACTGGATCAGCAGGTGTCCACAAACTTTTGGACACGGTGCTTTCCAATGCAGTGCCAGCATCATAAACAATGGATCGTGAATATAACCTTGCCATAACCTGTCTACTACAATCCAAACCGTTTACACACACACACACACACACACACACACACACACACACACACACACACACACAATATATATTGCTCTAATGGTGGGCTAATTAGGGAGGCTAAGCGGTGCTGTAAATTAGGCTAATGGTATATCAAATTCACTAATTGCTTAGCTACTGGGTCTAATAGGAACACTGGCAGGCTCATAGTATATTAATGTATATACAAGACTGGCTGCCATGGCCCTGCGCCCTCAAGCTCTGCCTTCCACTTCCACTATGTCCTCGTGCAATGCCTATACTATCTGTCTATAGATCACTCCATATAGACGTAACATGTAAAACGCAGGTCTATGTAAAACACCCTGCAACCCCCCACAAAACAACCCTGTGACCCCTGCGCTGAATGTCACGGCAGTGCTGCTGATAAGGACAGGCGGCAGGAGACGGTGCAGTTTTGCCCTTGCTGCAAGACGTAACCCTCAGTGGGGTGCTCCGTGTGCAGAAGTCGCTAACAACGTCAGTAAAACGTGTGTGTGTGTGTGTGTGTGTGTGTGTGTGTCCGTCGTAATATCTAATCCAGAGTGTACCGACCGGACCCCTCTGACCCTTTGGACTACTGGCCAGCCTGACATTTAAATGACATTTATGCGCCAGTTCCCCTGGAGACAGGCTTGATTGGCACAGCGGAGCGATGCAGATCCTCATGAAAGCACTTCCTGTCACTTTTATCCGCACTAACATTCACAGGATGGGAGGCCAAGACTACTTCCACAGCATACTTCAGCTGTTGTCAGCCAGCCAGGACATGTCTGATATTCGCTTCTCTAGTTTGGCTAGTGTAGCTAACAATGTAACACCAATTAGCATCACAGACTTCCCTCAAGCAGTGTCGCATTAGGACTTACGGCTGGATGTAGGTGGCAGTATAGGTGTCTGAACACAACGACCGACAGACAAACAGGCAGGGAGAAGCCCGGGTAGCTTAGCCATGCTGGCTAGGTAAGCTTTCGCTTGCGGGTTAGCTCTCTCTCTCTAGGTTTCCGTAATGACGGTAGGGGAACACAGTTCTGTGAAAGCCGTGGGGTGGGATCAACCTCCACAGCCTCATGAGTGGTGGAGATGCTACTCGCACAAGCATTACCTGAGATTTTGCTATCACCATGTCCTAGACACAGGTCTGTGTGCCTACACAAGTAAGACCAACTTTGCTAATTACTTTATAGGAGAGATAATCCGACCACAGCGTGGACTGGAGCGGGTGTGGTGTGTGGGCATGTGCGGCCTACATGAATATGCATGTATGTCTGTTGGGATGGGGGGGCTGTGGTGTTTGGATATGCTATGTGTATCCATATGTGTGTGCCATGGAGACTTCAAAGCCCTCTCAATCTGATTAGCATCGTTCTGACTTCCAAGAGTCCTTTCCCAACATCTGTCAGGCCATTTCTATTAGACTTCATCACCAAGCGGAGTTCCCCCTGCCCCCCTTTACTCCATTAAGAGCGAGGATCAGGGGGCATTAAACTCATCCAGGCACATGCTTCAAATTAAAGCATGCAAAATAACCCAGAAAGAGCTGAGGAGTTACAGCAGGGGACACGCATGAATGAAGCGGCAGCATTTCCGGGGAGAAGAAGCTTTTAAAGGATCACTGGGTGATGATAGCCAGCACACATACACATCCTCGCAAAGCGCATTAATAACCCCTCAAAGCATTAATCTGCTTACAGCACCGCCGCCCTCCGTCACGACCTCCGACCTGAGGCCGGAGCTTGCGCGGATGGCCTTTCACTCATTAAGAAGCCCAGACTGACCATTAAGGAACCAAGAGAGCCTACCACTAACATAGAAAACATGCAACAGGGCCACAGGGGTTCAAATAAGCTCCTGCACTGACTGCTTATAAGGGCTATACTTAGAAAGGCGTATACAAAAGTTTGAGTCTCGAGTTTCCAAGTGAAAATAAGTTTTTTCTACAGAGAACACACTTCGATACACGTTAATACACTGTTAGTTCAACAAACATAAAATAACAAAAACAGAAACGTGTGAAAAGGTTAGCCGGTTAATTTTCACGTTTGTTTTCTCTCTTATATGATTTTTCTAATAAATTAGACTATGCAAATATATCTACTTAACTTACATAACCATTTCTTCAGTTTGATATAACTCTGTTCTACAGTTTCTCATTAGGTTGAATGTATAACTCTAAATGTAGGTATTGTGGTATATACTGAGTCCTTTCTACAGTTTCTCATTAGGTCGAGTGTATAACTCTAAATGTAGGTATTGTGGTATATACTGAGTCTGTTCTACAGTTTCTCATTAGGTTGAATGTATAACTCTAAATGTAGGTATTGTGGTATATACCGAGTCTGTTCTACAGTTTCTCATTAGGTTGAGTATATAACTCTAAATGAAGGTATTGTGGTATATACTGAGTCTGTTCTACAGTTTCTCATTAGGTTGAATGTATAACTCTAAATGTAGGTTTTGGGGTATATACTGAGTCTGTTCTACAGTTTCTCATTAGGTTGAATGTATAACTCTAAATGTAGATATTGTGGTATATACTGAGTCTGTTCTACAGTTTCTCATTAGGTTGAATGTATAACTCTAAATGTAGGTATTGGGGTATATACTGAGTCTGTTCTACAGTTTCTCATTAGGTTGAATGTATAACTAAATGTAGGTAGTGTGGTATATACTGAGTCTGTTCTACAGTTTCTCATTAGGTTGAATGTATAACTCTAAATGTAGGTAGTGTGGTATATACTAAGTCTGTTCTACAGTTTCTCATTAGGCTGACTGTATAACTCTAAATGTAGATATTGTGGTATATACTGAGTCTGTTTTACAGTTTCTCATTAGGTTGAATGTATAGCTCTAAATGTAGATATTGTGCTATATACTGAGTCTGTTCTACAGTTTCTCATTAGGTTGAATGTATAGCTCTAAATGTAGATATTGTGGTATATACTGAGTCTGTTCTACAGTTTCTCATTAGGTTGAATGTATAACTCTAAATGTAGATATTGTGGTATATACTGAGTCTGTTTTACAGTTTCTCATTAGGTTGAATGTATAACTCTAAATGTAGGTATTGGGGTATATACTGAGTCTGTTCTACAGTTTCTCATTAGGTTGAATGTATAACTCTAAATGTAGGTATTGTGGTATATACTAAGTCTGTTCTACAGTTTCTCATTAGGCTGAATGTATAACTCTAAGTGTAGGTATTGTGGTATATACTAAGTCTGTTCTACAGTTTCTCATTAGGTTGAATGTATAACTCTAAATGTAGGTATTGTGGTATATACTGAGTCCGTTCTACAGTTTCTCATTAGGTTAAGTGTATAACTCTAAATGTAGGTATTGTGGTATATACTGAGTCCGTTCTACAGTTTCTCATTAGGTTAAGTGTATAACTCTAAATGTAGGTATTGTGGTATATACTGAGTCTGCTCTACAGTTTCTCATTAGGTTAAGTGTATAACTCTAAATGTAGGTATTGTGGTATATACTGAGTCTTTTCTACAGTTTCTCATTAGGTTAAGTGTATAACTCTAAATGTAGGTATTGTGGTATATACTGAGTCTGCTCTACAGTTTCTCATTAGGTTGAGTGTATAACTCTAAATGTAGGTATTGTGGTATATACTGAGTCTTTTCTACAGTTTCTCATTAGGTTAAGTGTATAACTCTAAATGTAAGTATTGTGGTATACGCTCTCAAACTGTGTCTGCTCAGGCTGCTCACAGTACACAGTTAAACACACTGTGACTGGATGCTTATTTGTAATTTCGCCTTGGCTGATATCATGCTTATAGCTTACAAACGAGCAGCTGCATCTTTCTCCAGAATCTCCAGCAGGTCTACTGCTTGCCTTGATCACATCTCAAAGGTCTAGGGTCTCTTTGTGCCACCTCGTTTGTGCTTTGGTTTGAAGGGTGATGTTTCTGGCCTTTAGGGCTACTTCACGCTCGGAGAGTCTTCGTTGAGACGACTGGTCAAAGGTCAGCAGGGAAATGAGAGCAGGCCTTGACCTCCCAGGTGGCTCTGCCGCTGTCACAGTCCCTTCACATTAGTTAGCCACAGGTGCAGGAACAGGTGGCCTAACACACGTTAGCATTTATTTTCTGGAGCCAAATGCTATTTTTACAGTTCGTGACATCTATGCTAAGAGCTCTAGTGAAGCAAAGCCTGCAAGGTAACCAGGGGTGGGCGGAAACGGTGGGTGGAAGCTCGCTCAAACTTCAGTTCCTTTACTGACAGACTCCCGGATGGACAAAGAAGCTCCTTTGTATTCCTATAGATGAACCCTATAGCTCTAAGCCATATCCAGGAAGGGGGGTGGGGGGGTTGAAAAATCCCAAAATTGGAGCATTTCTTGGTCACTGGAATGTCTTATAAAAAATAAACTTAGCATTAGGAACAAATAGGGTTTTAGGAAATCTCTGAATTCCATTCCTGCATATTTAAATGGTTGAGACAAAGTAATGGCTTTGAATGGCTTAGCTCAGAATTGTTTACCGTGGTAACCAGACATCTGAAGACAGTCATTTCATTTCTTATATAATCTCTGAAGACACGTGTAGGTTCACTGGTGAGTTTGGATAGTAAATAAAATGGGTATATTGGTGTTGTAGACATGGTGACCCCTGGTTCCATTCACCACCACTGTAAAGACATCTTAGTCTCTACAATCAACCATTTCAGAGCAAGCTGCCTTGAACGACTCTGCTCACATCTCAACCGCTAAATTACGTGGAAACATTAGAGGGTTTCCCCTTTATGGAAATGGAAACCAAGAAAAAAAAAAAAAAAACGCAGACTAGAGCGAAACAGTGAAATCCAATCACTTGAGCCAATCTGTGTAAAGTACAAGGAATCAATAGCCAAAGCAGAGAGACAGTCATTCATTTCCATTAATAATAGATTAGCAAGTTAGCGCTCCCACTCACACACTTAGCGGAAAAGTGCCTGATGCTTTCAGCAACGTCCTTTTTTAGCGGAACGCTTCCATTAACACAATTCTGCATCATTTCCAGAACCTTTATCTTCCAATTAACTCTGCATAAAGAATATTATCTTGATAAATCAGTTCCTTATATGCCCATTATTAGCTTGTTAAAAAGATCTCCTGAACGTCTATATTACAATCCTCGCTGAGAGCATTCGTTTCGCTTGCTGGCGTTGGGAAAACATCATGTTATAAACTGACTGGCGACCTAACGGCAGTTCTTTCTCGGGTTTATTTTACTCAGCGGTTGAAGGAGCTCAGCTGTCACAGCAAAGTGGCACGAGCATCGACGGAGGTGTAGAAAATAAATAAAGAATTGATAAATGCGCAGGAGAGAAAGAAGGAAAAAAACAACAACCTTGAACGCCTGGTGAGATTCCTCTCGTTAAGCGATCACGGATCACGGCAGCTGTCGAGCACACCACTTTCCGGCATCAGTGAATTATTTAGGAGGACGTGGCAGGACGTACAGGCTGAGTGCAATTATCCCTCTGTAAAGTACATTAATGTAATCGTATCCCGGACGTATGCATGGCTAATGTTTGGGCTACATGCGCCACCCTAAAAATGGTGACCTCTATATCCCACGTCTAAATAAACACATTCCACTCATTTCCATTGTAGAGGGAAAACTGACTGGTGATGTGGAAGCTGACCGATAGCTAGCGCTAATAGAAAGAGGGGAAATCAGAGTCAGGAAAACCTTTTTAAATAAGCATGCCAGTTAGCAACGGCTAAGAGCTACATTCAACACAGAGCACGTTCCCCAGCACTAGATTCTGTGCTCTCAGGAATCACTTAACTGGTGGTAATGGTGGCTTTGGTTAGCTGGTACCAAGCCTGTGCCGTGTTGTGCGGCATGTTTACACTGTTAAATAAGCTAGCGTTAGCTTAACCAAAACACAGACCATGCTTGATATGAATTCTGTCACTCGCAGCACCAGTCATTTGACTGATGCGCTCTCGGAAATCCTCTACATGCCGTTTATTTCAGTACATGTTAGCTGGAACTGAGCCTGTGCCGTGTTGTGTGGCACGTTTACACTGTTAGCTAGCGTTAGCTTAGCCAAAGCACAGATCAAGTTCGATTTTGCCTTTATGTCACTCCCAGCACCTGTCACTCAAGCCTGTGCTCTGCGGCATATTTAAACTGCTACACAACCATTCATTAGCTTAGCCAAATTGCTAGCATCCCAAACACCACAGAACATGCTTTATTTTGCCTTTCAGTCATTTCCAACACCGGTCACTTGACTCTTGTGCTCTTCTACCCTCTAAGCGGGGGTCGTTTTAGCACAAGTCAGCTAATCCCAGGCCAGTGCTGTTATCTGTGGCAGGTTTAAACTGCTAAATAAGCTATCGCTAGCTTAGCCAGAACACACAACATGTTGGATTTCGCCTTCCTGCCGCTCCAACATTAGTCACTCAATTTTTGTGCTCTCAGAAACCCTCTAAACCGGGGTCATTTGGGTACAACTTAGCTAAACCTGAGCCTGTGCTGTTTTGTGTGGCATGATTAAAACGAGCTATCGCTAGCTTAGCCAAAACACAGAACACGTTTGACATGCCACTCTAACAGCAGGCTCTCGACTTTTGTGCTCTTAGAAATCCTCTAAAGGAACGTTTGTTTTAGCTTCAGGTTGCTGGAACCGAGCCTCTACTGTGCTGTGCAACCAACTTACTAAGCTTGCCAAAACGCTACAGTCCCCAACCCCAGAGGACCTGCTTGATTTCCCCTTTCTGTCACTCCCAAGACCAGTCACTTGACATTTACACTCTTAGAAATCCTCTGGTTTAGCACAAGTTAGCTGGAACTGAGCCTGTTCTGTGTTGTGGGGCGCGTTTAAACTGCTACACAAGGATTTGATAGCTTAGCCAAAAATGCTACAACCCCAAACACCACAGAGCATGTTTTTGCCTCTCTATCACTCCCAACACCAGATACTTGACTTCTGCACTCTCAGAAATCCTCCAAATGCACGTCGTTTTTGCTTCAGGCAGCCGGAACTGAGCAAAACACCACAGAATTCGCTCAAATTTGGCTTCACTCGACCTTCAGACAGAAACAAGCCTGTACTGTGGTGACACCAATACAGGCGGCGATGACGTGGTGTTAAGGGCGGTTGTCAAAACAGTCAGCATGCATGGAGTCCTGTGTTGTGCAGCCATCTCCCAACAGTGCTGGCCCTAAGAGGACAAAGCATGAAGGCCATTACTGCTCCATTGGTTCTTCCTCGCAGTGGTTTGTGTAGGTCTCCCGGGTCCTTCACGTCACTGCTGTGTGCCTTCTTCTTTCCACTTTCCCCAACAGTGGACGTCTGGTATGGCACGCAATACGCCAATAAGACCACCCGGAGGCTTCTGGAGGCCTACAATGCGGCCCCTCTCCAAAAGCATGTGCAACAGGACGACCTTATACAGTCAGTCAGGTACAGCGATAAGGCCCGTCCCTGCTTACGTCACGTCTCACAATGTTAAACCTACCCACCGAGTTTCCATCCTGCCGGTTGGTTCCTTCTGGGTGCCCCTATTTTTTGGATGATGCCTGTATAAAACCCCAGCAGGCCTGGGCTACTGGCAGTGAAGGGTTAAACGTATTCAAGACATGCGTTTGTTTTGCGCAATCGTCCGTCTGGTTCACTTTAACAGTTGTTGACATGCTTTATGCCGCTGATAATCCAATTTACGGTTAAAATGCCTTCCACTCAACACTCCAGAACTCAACCGTGGCAGCGGATCCTCCAGCTGTTCAAATGAGGACACATGCGCTCCTCCTGCCAACACAGCCGTGCTTACTCTGATTATGAAATGGGTATGTGCACGGAGCTGCGATCATGAGAAACAAAACTGAGAAACTGCTCTCCTCTGGATATTTTCAGTAAACCAGAAGACATTCTGAGACCGCTTTTGCTCTTCCATCATAGCACGGCTCTACCCAGCCTTAAAAACAAGGTAGCGTTTAACTGAGGGGCGTGACACCTAAGCCTTCCATGATGAATGTGGTTGGGTGGTACAGTGTAGTGGGTAACACCACTGCCTCTCATGTTGTTGGCTGGGGTTTGATTTCCCTGCCTGGGTGAGCACCCTATACTATGCCAATAAGAGTCCTTGGGCAAGACGCCTAACACTGACCTGGCCTGCCTGTGAATGAAATGATCAAGTTGTACGTCGCTCTGGATACATAAATGGAAATAAATGGTGTAGGTTGGTGTAGGTTTATGCAGGTGTCATAGAGCCATAGCCGTCCATGACCAGGAGTCCAAGAGCATGAGCGTCCAGGTTCTCATAGGATGCCCGGGATGTACCTGGAGGTCTCCCACTCCGAACACCTTTAAAATGAAACCATTCACAGAAGTGATCATCGACCAACAGCGGATGGAGCGATCCGACTGAAGAGACTAAGATGCTCCGATGGTTTGGCCGTATTCACAGACCAGCCGGATACCGTACAAGCTGCCGGAAGCGCTCCGAAGACTACAGGTTCAAAGAGCAGCACCTAAAAAGACCTGGTCCAAACAAATCGAGGAGGATCTGAGGATCCAGTGCTTCAACGGCGCCGAAGCCGAACCCATACATCAAAAAGCTCGGAAATGCTGTACGAGTGAAGCCCCAAATCCAGCGGCACCCTCGGCAGAGCACGGACTCCGGAGGAAGCCCCGTCCTATCTCCAGCTAAGGCTCAAAGAGAGAGGAGAGAGGGGGCCAGCTCCAGTGTTAAACTAACAAAGCCCTGCTTTAAAGACATTTCAGCATACCGAACATCCAACATGTTCTCACTCGAGGTTGGAATCCCAGTAAACAAATTAAACATGATGAAAAGCAGCGAAACGCAGCCGTCCCATTGCATTGTGGGGAATTACAATGCCTTCTGTTCCAATGGAATTCAGCCTACTCCCCCACCGCCCAGTTGACACAAATGAAGATGAAATAAAGTTCCTTGTTCGGGGAGTGAACCTACATGCCTACCGTGGAGAAAATCACTTACCTAATGCATTAGCTCAATGTTCTCTCACGCATCTTTGACAAGTCTGGCGAAAAAAAGCTTCCTGCTAACAGGAGTAAACAGTATCAGGTGACGGGAGCAGCCGGAGGTTTAGCGTTACTTCAGCCTTTAAACCGGTGCCCATCGCGAGGCTTTCCAAAGACGTGACTCATTATCTGCCGTCTCCACCGTCGACATGATATCGGGATCAAAGACTTGGAGAAAGAGAGAGGCTGTCATGGTGGGGGGAAATCCTCACTACCTCATTATTTGGCTCTCCTGGTAGAACAATAGAGTCTTTCAGTCGGCCAGAGTCCAGACAGAAGTCTAAATGTTAAACACACTCGCACCGTGACTGGGTGAACTCCAGCCGAGTGTTCAGAAGGTCTGATGAGCGCACTGCACCGCGATCTTCAGCACAACAGGACGCAGCTCTTTGAGGCTTGCGGAGAAGCCGTGCTAATTGGGATTCAACAGCACACTCCAGATTCACTTCATCACGGAAAAGATTTGCGGTTTATTCTGTCTTTCTGGAACACATCGGGAAACACTAGCACTAACACGGAGCAGAGCCTCTTCACTCGGAGGCCTTCGAGGACACGACAAGATGGAATGCTACACCGGCTGATTTCTCAGATCCGCTTATGCTAGTGTACTGCTGGTCTGGTGCTGGTGTAGCTGGTCAGTCAACATGGTCTCAATGGTGGATCAGCATACCAGCATCCATCTATTCTCTCTTTCCTGTAATATCTTTTCTTATGGTGCAATTATGAAATATATCGCCCCCTACACTTCCTGTAGGGTACTACAATCTGTCAGAATGACTGCGTTGATCATATGAACATGATGGAGCACTTTTTATATGAAACAACAGAAGTCATATCGCCCCCTATACTTCCTGTAGTGTATTACAGATTGTCAAAATGACTATGTGGATATATATATACCTCTATATAAAATGTTTACAGAGACTATATATATAGCAGTGATATATATATATATATATGATATAATATAGTGGCAAAGTGCAATAGTATATATATAGTATAATATAAGCCATATACATATGTAATATATAGTATATCATATAATATTATACAGCAAAAAATTTGCAATGGTATTGGTGAAAGGCTCATAAGCCATTAAGCCATATCGCCCCCTACACTTCCTGTAGTGTAATACAGTCTGTCAGAATGACCGTGTAGATTATATTAACTTTATGGAGCACTAATTAAATTAAGCAATAGAAGCCATATCGCCCCCTACACTTCCTGTAGAGTATTACAGTGTATTAATATCTGTAAGAATGACCATGTGGATCATATGAACATTATACAGCACTTTTTTTTTTTAGTTTTCTGGAGGAGCTGAGCCAAAATTATGGTTACATTATGTAAGTTGAGTAAGATTTTGACCTTTCCTGATTTTTCCATTAAAACTATCTCAGCCCAGGACTATATCTGGTTCAGCAAAACATATCACAGGCCTGATGTCTCTGTAGGGAGCATCAAAACAAACCCTGAAAAAATAATAAGCAGCCCAAAACCACCACACTGGGAGTCTGTAGACACTCTGAAAGGTTGTGTCCAGTCGAGTACAAAGAAAAATTAAGAGGGCATGAAATCACCAGATTGGAAATATTTGGAAAGGTTAACCCGGAATGCTCACCTGGGACATCACCGCAGGCATGTCATTACTCGTGGGTGCAATTACAGCGTAAATACACATGGCCATGGCTCTGGCCGAGCTTTATTCGTCATGACCTGCACGTAATGTGAGCTAACCTGACATTTCCCTCAGAGGCCTCATCCAGTCAATGATAGTCCGCTGAAATAAACACAGCCTCCAGCAGACCCCACAGGGCCCGGGTTAAACTAGACGATTCTGACTATCAGCCTATATACTATCATTTCTAAAATGACTTTAGGTATTGGTTACCAGAAATGACAGCTTTGTGTTCACCTGAAAAGAAGACTGGGCAATGGGCACGCGGGTTAGTGATTTGGGTTATTTGCTCATGGAGATTTATGAGTTTCCCAGAGAGATAAGATTCTGTTATGAGTCAATTTTCAAATATGATATACAGTGATTACACCTTCTTATGGCTACTGTTAACATGAAGGTGATTTATATGCTCTTCTGACTGATTAACTGAAATGACTGATTGAATGAAGATTCTGAATTATATCTTTCAATTATTTCTGCCCAAAACTGACAAATACACCAAGGACAAGATTCTGAGACGGGCCAATATACAAACAAAATCTAAAAATATTCAACACACACACACACACACACACACACACACACATCTTAAAGAATCCTAACAGTATTTATATATATCGAATTTTGTTGTTGGTATGTGGTCACAGAAATGTGTTCTTTTAGACCAAGAAATTGACAAATTTTATAATCCAAAATTTCAAACTCTGTATTTTTTACATTTATTTTTTTATTTGCTTATGGAAATGTGCAGAAAATAGATTTTAATATGGGTACATTTTTACATATTTGGAATCTGATTATTTTTTCTCATGGCTATTTGGTCACAGAAAAGTTCTTCTGGAGACAAAACCAGAATGTTTATTTTTTGTGATCCAAAAATGGGAAAATTGTCAAATACGTTTAAAAATTTTACAATAATTTAGTCTGTATTATTTGTGTTTTTCTCAAAAAAGACCGGGCAAACGTTTTTAATATTTTTACAGTAAATGTGTTTTGTGATCCCTGACAATAAATAAATAAATACATTGATCAAAGGTTCTAATATTCATATATGTAAATAAATGACTATTGTTTTATGGTCAGATAAACTCTATTCATCTTTGTTATATATATTTTATAGTGACATTTTTCAGATATATCTCTATAAAAGATATTATAAGGTTAATATTAAATTCTAATTTAATATATATTACAGTTTAATTATTATATATTAAATAATCATTTCCCTTTTGGATATTTGCTCACAAAAATGTGATGCTCTGATGAAAAAACAAAACAAAACAAAAGCCAAGAAAAGGGAGAAAATAAAGAAATAATTAAAAATAATTTCAGGAAGGCATTAAATGGCCAAGCTCATTTCCAATGCATTTAATGCAGAGTGCTCTTTCAGTTCCACAGCGAAATTCCCTAGCAGAATTCCCTAAAAGCAAAACATTCGGCATAGTCTGTGCATTTTAACACAAATTTCCCCTGTGCTTATTAAAAACAAGCTGTATATATTCATACAGAGTTTTTAAAGCCTCCCTGGACTCATGCATAAGCAGCTGAGGGAGTGTTTAAGCAGGGCTGGATGGTGGAGCGGGGCTCCTACTTAAAGGGCAGCTGTCACCTTGGCACAGCAAGTGTCATTGGCTGGTGGTTTGGTGGAGCGAAAGGGCTAAGGGCTCCCGAGGGGACGATGGGAAATGGGGAGGGAGGTTCTGAGGGGAGATCACCTACGGGATGGGTGCAGAGGGAGCTAATAACACATTACATCATCCATCAGCCTAAAGAAAAGGGCCCTCGACCCCACTAACCTCATTCATTTACCTCCCCAGATGAAGCCCACCCCACCCCAGAGACTGAGCTTCTATTGTTCCCACATCGCGGTTCCCCTTCTTCAAGCCTGCAAGGTTTAAACTTTCACCCCATGCGGTCGGGGGAAATTTAATTACGGTGCTTTTGGGATCTAAAAACAAGCAGCCCTGGGCTTAACCGGGATATTAATTATCAGTAAGTTACCTTAACAGGCCCAAAGCTATAAAACACTCCGGCTCAAATGTAGCATATTAGTATGAAGCACGGATACGGCAAATCTGGGGTATTCTGGAACATATATCATAAGCATAAGGCTTTAAAATGTCACCATATTAGCATTAATGCACCATACCAATTGAAAACAGTGGGAAACACCAATGTTCCGGTGGCACCGCAGTGAGAAAAGTCAATGGTTTGAGCATTTACATCTTCTCTGTTTCACACAAGACCTTCAATTTGCATTAATTCTCCATATTCTATCCTAGAAATTAGGCCATAAGGCTTGCCATCAAGGATACAATGCTAAGCTAATCTTATTACTGCTCTTATCCCATGCAAAAACTGTCAGATGTCCTCGTACGCCACATTATACAGAATTCCATAATCACCTTTCATAGCTACAGTGTCGGATGTGGAGTAGAAATGCAGATTCCCGGCAGTAATTGCGATATACATGCTCGCATTGTACCAAAAACAGCCATTAGTCAAAAGCATTAGTCATTAGCCATTCCGAAAAAAGGTGAGGAGTGGATGCGAGGGAAGCTGAGGGGGAGGATGGCGAAATGCATTTTGTCAACGTTAGCGACACGGGCGAGGAACTGAATCACCCACAACAATGGGTCATGAGCTTTCACCGGAATTGGAACGCGTTTGGTTAGCTGTTCGCTTTCGTGTGCTGATACGAATCAAGCGCTCCGCACCTCTCATCTCAAACACTTCCCTCAAGTCATCCGTGGACTCTACAAAGCGCCGTAGCCTAAACACGACCGTGTCAAGGTCACGGAAAGATGGAGGAGTTTGGAAACTGTCCAAACTACACAGTGGTGGCGGCAGCATTGCGGTCTGGGGAGTGTTTCCGTGGCATTCTCTGGGCCCACTCATCCATGTGGAAGACACTCTCAGTCGATTTAGGTATATATCCGTCCTTCCAGATCATGCACATGCCAAGACCGTCTTCCCTGGGGCAGATGGGATCTTCCAGCAAGACAATGCGACATGTCACACAGCGAGAAAGGTCTGGCACTGATTGGAAGAGCATGAACAAGACTTCCGAGTACTATCCTGGCCCCCTTATTCCCCAGGCTTGAGCCCGACTGGGACCACCTCATTGTTGTGTTAGCTCTGTGGAGCCTCCCCCATGTACCCTCCACCAGCTGTGGGAAGCACTGCAGTCACTGATGCCTGTGATAAGCTACCAGGACCATGGATGTCTAGAAACTGCTTTCTGCAGTAAACAGCGGTTAATCTGGTCATAATAATGTGACTCAACTGTGTATAAGAGGTTTTTAGAAACCTGCACACTTAGCTAAATGTTCTGATAAACAATCGCCCCAAAATTAGTCAGCTAATGTTTGGTGTTTCTTGGTGTTGCCATGGAGCTCGGAGGCTAATGTAGCTAACAAGTGATGGAAGCTAATGTGAGACAGTTAGCATGCTAGCATCTTAGCTAAAACATCACTATGCCAAGCTGTTAATCTTAAATGCTGACTTACATTTGTTTCCCACACGGTATGATACAAACAATGCAGGTCTAAGATGGCTACGCTAGTACTGTTAGCGGTGCTAGCAAACATTTCTCCATGTTTAAAGACAACCGTGTGTTATACAGTGTCAGAAACCACAACAGCAAGTCTGTTAGAGTCTACTACATGGTTTGAGGTGGAGGGGTGATCGTTCAGGCAAGCTAACTTGCTAAGGTTAGCTTCTATTTGCTCCCTAGCTATGTTAGCCTCGTAGCACCAGTGCAACACGAAAACTAATTACAGACAACGATCGTGTCTTGTCTGACTTAATGAACTTCTGGCAAAGGTGTGTAAACGTATTTGACAACTTCCCATCCTAACATGTTAATCCTAATCCCAAAGTAAAGATGCAGCCACTCTTAGCATTCAGTAGTAAGTGTGCACAGCAGAACGCCACCCGTGTCGTGTATGGAGCGTGTTATGGCTTTTATGGCCGCTTTCCTGTGAAGGACACGAGATGATCTTGTCATCCTGATGGCGGTGCTGAATCCAGGCCATAGCGGAGGGTTTGGATGAGCGCCTGCGGCCCCGCTATCGAGCGGCATAATTAAGCTATTAATCTCACATCATTAACCTCCGTCGACCCTTCCTTCCCTCCGTCGCGGTGACACCGTCGCTCTGCTGTTTGAAAAGCTTCCGCCGTCTCTCCGCCTCCCTCTCTCTTCCCTCTCTCCCCTCGTTGCGCGCTCTCCTCCGGGCAGCGGCTGCCGAAGCACCGCCGCAGCTGTGGACTAACAAAATTACTTCCCAAGTGTAGCTCCATTGTGGACACGGTTACTTTTAATTAAAAAGAATCAATTTCCATTCCCGTCAATCTCTCCCGGTCACCATATGGACACTTAAAAAACACAATCCAATTTGCAGCCGCCCACCAGGACGGCCCTGTCTAACCCGGCTACTGCTATAACAAGTCAGAACAAATAAGGCCTAATCGGTTTACAGAGGTGGGCTACCACCCTGACACTTCTGAGAGCTTTTCCGCAAAAGGTAAAAGCAGGAACAGTCAATAGCTCTCTCAGCGGTTGGGAGATTTCCGGCAATATAGGAACACTGACGGCACACAAATGTGGGCCACACCTGGTCCTGCTGGGCCACTGTCACCACTGGTGGTCTGCATGTGAGCCAAATGTGGCCCACATATTCAAATCATGCATTTGGCCCACCTGTCCCAAATCAGATCTGGTCCACTTGTGGCACAGATGTAGATGTATAACACACATATGGCCCACCTGTCCCAAACAGATCAGGTCCACTTGTGGCACAGATGTAGATCTATAACACACATATGGCCCACCTGTCCCAAATCAGATCAGGTCCACTTGTGGCACAGATGTAGATGTATAACACACACATGGCCCACCTGTCCCAAACAGATCTGGTCCACTTGTGGCACAGATACAGATGTATAACACACATATGGCCCACCTGTCCCAAAACAGATCTGGTCCACTTGTGGCACAGATACAAATGTATAACACACATATGGCCCACCTGTCCCAAAACAGATCTGGTCCACTTGTGGCACAGATACAGATGTATAACACACATATGGCCCACATGTTTTTAAACAGATCTGGTCCACTTCTGGTAGAGATACAGCAGTGCTGCCCACTTTTGGATGACACATTGCCCTAATCTGGTGTGTATGTGGCCCACATCTGACTGGGAAGCCAATTGGACCAGACCAAAATGGGGGCATGTGGACCAGATTTGGGATGGGACTGTTAGCATAGAAAGTCACGACGACTGTGTTTCAGAATTATGGCCAACATATCCAGTTCTCTTGGTCATGCTCTTCCAGCCAATGGCGGCCCAGCATTTCTAGGTGCGATAGGTCGCATGGTCTTGCTGGAAGATCCCATCCGCCCCAGGGAAGACAACCAGCATGTACGGGTGAACGTGACAAGGATGGATTAATAGCCAAGTCCGTTGAGAGTGCCTTCCACGTGGACGAGAATGTCCAGAGAATGCCTCGAAAACGTGACTCAACAATGTGCCACCGCCCTCGAAAGTGGTCATAATAAAGCGACTCGGCTGTGTAATAAAAACACACCCTGATATTCCCAAAAGAGGAAGCCACAAAATCCCGGGTATAAAAGCTGTGCTGCACACGAAACACACTCCAGACAATCGTTACTTATTACCAGTCTATAAACCGTGTTTGGACGGTCGCACTCCAACAATAAAACCGCTCCTGCCAATACCACACAGCGAACCGCACCGTAAAGCACGCATGTCAGCACAGCCCTGAGCTACAGTGTTGTCATCAGGCCTCACGTGTGTTTCACACAGCATTATTTTCTGTTCCAAAAACACTGTTCCCTCCGCCACCGAGAACGGCACGACGCCGCCTCACGCTCATCATCAATCAAAAGCAGTCATGACGGCTAATGTCACTATATGACATTCCCCGCTGTCGTCTTTATGTTTTGATTGATGCTGCAGTGTGTTAAACAGGCAAAGCGCATGTCACCAAGATTAAAATGACTTCTGCAGGAGTTCCAGTAGTATACAGACATCACTTCCTACAGTAATTGCAGCTTTGAAAAAACCCATAAACACGTATTCAATCTGGAGTCAACTACAGTATCCCCCAATTTCATTTTCTGAAGGGGAATTCCACCAAAATTCCAAAATTCCAAAATTCTGCATAACCAAACACACATGAAATCATAAGTCTTCATACGGGCGGTGATGGGAACCAGACGTCCATTTCAATCAGGCATCCACATGCATGAAACAGTTCAGTCATGGAGAGTTTTGGGAAAACTTTTTTAATATCCACTCATCGTCAAAAGAATAGCTGCACCCAGAAGGCATCCATCCGTCAACGGGAATGAAACGTGGTGGATAGGTTTGACATTGTGAACTGACATGTGAATGATTTGAGTGTCACGCTCAGCCGGACATGTGGCGTAAGGTCTTATTGCTGTATCTAACCGCCACAGCCGCAGATATTCAGCGAGCAGTGCTACCCTCCATGAGTCATCCGGTTAGTGCAGCACCATTGGCAGACGGCCGCACCACACAGGACTACATGCACACAGACCGTTACCACGACTGTCCTTAACACCACGTCAGCGCCGTCAAAGACTGCAGTGGTGTCGTACCAGACTGTGATGGAGTGACTCAGAATGGCAGCAAGTCATCTTCAGTCACGAGTCCCGCTTTAGTCTTGGTGGAGACGCCCAACGAATCCGTGTGTGGAGGCACCGTAGTCAGCACCAAGATGAGCGGTTTGTCGTTTGTCCAGAAAACCTGGTGTCACTACACCTCCACCTCTACCACACCATCTGCAGGAACTGTGTGAGAATATTTAAGATGCATGGCATGGATTATCACAGGACACCATTAGGAACCTCTACAACTCCATACCGAGACGTCTGTCATGTTGGGTTAGCAAACATGGTGGGCTGATGCCATACTGAGAGACAGACTTCTGTATGTGCAGCTCAGTAAATATTCCCCATATCAGTCAAAACATTTCATCATTTATTGTTCCTGGTCACCTTTATCTTCGTTCCCAACACCACCGCAATTCCTGCCTTCCACACCTCCTTCTGGGTGCAGGAGTTCTTTAGAGAGGTGTGCAAAACGGTCCCAAAAGCTCCTGAACTGTCAAAATTAAATATAAAGACTCCTGCAGAAGGTTTTAGATAGCAAACAAAGCGGTTATATTGGCCTCACACCAAACCACTCTGAATGGCTTTCATCTTGACCACGGAATTCTACAGGAGTTTAAAAACGGGGTGGAGTTTTTCACTAGCACCACCAGCATGACACCACAAACACCCCTGTAATTTCTGCCCCTCCTGTGTGAGCAACCGAACAGAGGAACTGATGAGTGAGATGTAAAATAATTACAGATGTTCGCTGCTGGGCGGCAGCTACGGCGCATTAGCAACTCGAGCAGCCATGGCCACCTCTGAGCGCCGGAGCAGACAATAGAGAACAGCTGTAATCTTTCATCGGGGGGAATATTTTTAGGTGGAACCTGAGCTGGTGGCAATCAGCGGCTTCAGCTCCCTCCACCCTGCGAAAGCTGGATCCACCGCCCTGTAATTCAGACGGAGGCGAGCCGGTCCCGTCCTGCTCCTCAGTCGATTACAGACAACACCGCGCTGCAACCCGCTGTTTGTGGTTGTCAATATTTGAACCTCTAGTCTATTTTTAGAGCTTTATTTGCTTGCACTGCCGTGGCGGGACAGTATTTATACCCATGAGAGTTCTGGATCGTTGCACTGGGGAGTGTAGCGGGTGCTAATAGGGGTGCTAATCAGTGGCGTCCTAGAGGGTGTAAGGGTCCGTATCACGCAAAGCCATATTTCTAAATAGACCCCTCATTTTCAAGGCCATATATACAGACATGGTGCTAAAAGAGCATCCACATTCATCAACATCAAAAGACTAGCAGCACAAATAGTTGAGCCCAGAAGGAATCAACAGGAATGAAACTTGGTGGGCACGTGACGTAAGCAAGGGCGGCCCAATGATTACAGAGGTTCAGTGAGCAGCAATGCCTCCATGAGGCATCCTGCTAGCGCCAGTACCATTGGCAGACAGCTGCGCGACGCAGGACTAGATGCACCGTTATGACGACTGCCCTTAACACCACGTCAACGTCACCATAGACTGCAATGGTGTCGTGCCAGACTGTCATGGAGTGACTCAGAATGGCAGCGGGTCACTTTAGTGACCGGTCTCGCTTTTGGTGGTGGAGACGACCAACAAATCTGTGTGTGAAGGCACCGCGGTCAGCAGGACATAAAAGGGCACTACCACTGAAAATCGAGGTGGCAGTGCAGCCGGTAGATGGAGCGGGACGTCAGTTCCCTTCAATGGCAGCATAAGCGAAGCATTTAATGGCCTTGTGGACCACCAGTTTCCACAACGCTGCCTCTTTCACAACAGGGGCAAGACCTCCTCCACCATCGCCATATTTGCTATGTCAGTGCTGGTGGATGAAGCACACAAAGCATCAGGTGAGCTAGAGTAGCTGGAAGCAGCTGAGTCTGGAGGTGTATGGAATCGTACTACAATCCCAGTCTACCGGAAATTCCCCCTGGAACTGTACCAGGGAAGGCATCCACCAAATCTGGCGCAACTGGGCAATTCACTGACGCAAGAGTGTCTGAACACTGATGTGGCCTACATCCACAAACCTGTCCAGTCCATGCCAAATCCAATCACAGCTGTTACTGGTGCTCATGGAGGTATAGGGCATGCTAAGTGCCCATGTTGCAAGCTTGCATTGGTCCTTCAGCATGTGGTGGTAGTATAAGGGAGGACTGATTGGGGGTTAGACAGGCTCTGCTTGTAGTTAGAAGGCCAGACCCTCCTTGTAACTGGGGTAGGTCTGTCAGAGAGCTGCGGAACAGGGAGGAGATGTGGTGGGGATTGTGAGAACTTTGTTCCGAATGGTGGGAATATATAGGCCGCTAGCCTGGAAGGAGGAGGAGCTTCAGGCACATCCGTTTGATGTAGTATTTGTGGGCTCTTATCTTCGTTACTTGGCCCTTGGTTTGATTGCGTGTTTGCTAGTTCATATTTTCTGAATTCTAAGCCATATCCAATGCAACAGCATCATCGGAATCGCATTATTACCAGAGAAGAGTGGATTAGAAGGCAGAAACGGCCAATTTGCTGCCTCAGAAATAAAAAAGGTTAGCAGGGCTGCTGGGGAAGCAGACAGTTTGCAGTCCATCAGCATCTCCTGCAGTGGCCACTGTAGCATGTGACTGGACTAATGAGGGCGCAATGTGTTATGCTAATGCGCTGAGCAGGAACATGCGAATACTGAGCATAAGGGACCAAACCAATTATGGTGATGAGCAAAGTTGAGCAGGGGAAAGTGCGGGGAGGGGGGGATAACATTTGCTCTGTAAATAGTCTTTATCCACTTGGGGTAGCACTTGAAATGATCAAGGAATAACAAGTAGGCTATATCTCGCCACGACCTTTCTTCCCTTCTGCGCAAAGTGATTCGTTTGGGTGGATTTTGCCCAAAAAGACTTATTAGAAGTGAAAATGTGTTAAGTGACGCGCTCTAAAGGGACCTGATCGTATGAAACGGAATGCTTTCTACAGATAAGAGACTCCGATGTGGTATGTGAAGTTCTGAAACGCCTTAATCTACATGGGAAATGAACAGGTTTCAAATGAGTCATGTTTGTGATGTCACAAATACCAACACGTTGACATTCACTCATCGTCAAAAGAACAGCTGCAGCCAGAAGGAGGTGTGGGGGAGCGGTGCTGTTGGGAAGGAAGGTGAAGGTCACCAGGATCAATAACTGATGATACATGTAGACTGATATGATCAATATTCATTGAGCTACACATACAGAAGTCTGTCTCTTGGTATGGTGTAGGGCCGCCATGTTTGCTAACCCAACATGCTAGATGTCTCAGATGGAGCTGTAGAGGTTCCTAAGGGTGTCTTGTGATAATCCGTCCCATGCATCTTAAATATCCTCACACAGTTCTTGCAGATGGTGTGGTAGGGGTGGAGGTGGAACGACACCAGGTCTTCTGGACCCTATGATCTTGGTGCTGACCACGGTGCCTCCACACATGGATCCGTTGGTCGTCTTCACCAAGACAAAAGCGGGACTCGTCTCTGAAGATGACCCGCTGCCATTCTGAGTCGCTCCATGACAGTCTGGCATGACACCATAGCAGTCTTTGGCGATGTTGACGTGGTGTTCAGGCAGTCGTAGCATGTAGTCTGCTAACAGTGCTGGCACTAACAGGATCACTCATGGAGTGTATATCCTATTCGGCCTAAAGCAGTTTGGCACCACCCATTCATGTTTTGCTGTAGGTTGTGTTTAGGGCCTGCTTTGTCAGTGAGGCACAGACAATCAAAACAGAGCTCATTTGCATATCTTAAAGGGGCAGTAACGCCAGCATTTCAAAGGAATACAAAGAAGACTTGAGCCCTTCAAAACAAGATCCTTTGGAAGAACCGTACCGGAGGTCATGATCGACTTCTTTGTCAACGATAAGCGGCTGCAGTTTTTGCGCAAAGTCAAGGAGGACACTTCAAGGTAACCCTCACAATGGAATTGAAGCTTCAGCGCAGGGAATGAGGGGGAGGAAGAGAGGAGCGTGCGAGCGAAGGACTGTGAGGAGAGCCTCTAATAGAATTACAGAATCATTCTGACAGTGGTGCGGATAGGTCACGCGGTGAATTAAACGGCTCCGCGACCCGGGCCTGAGCCGAACACCGACTCCAACTCGACCCTGAGTGCTCGTGACAGGCCCGGGTCACGCACGCTGTGTCTCTACGGCTCGAACGGGCGGCCGCTGATTTACCCTGTTTCAAAGAGTTACACAGTTACCGCTAACCTTCCCCCGGTCCACACACGGAGACGCCAAACACTGCCTGCTTTGAGTTCAGGGTTTTTGTGATGTCATAAAAACTTGTCCACCTCTTCAGTCTGCAGCCCCGTCTACTCTACGCCAAAGTTATGAGGAGTGTTTAAAGCGGAAATGCTTTTTGATCGAGGTGCAGCCAATCAGAACAGAGCCTATTTGCATATATTGGTCTTAAAGGTACAGTAACCAAAAAACGCTTGTTTAATTTCAAGGAATCGAATCTGATTGGAACGCGAGTATGGAATATATGGTATCAATGGAACAAAAAAATGTCGGATACAGCCAGGAGCCAAATGATGGGGGTACGATACGGCTGATAACAATTATCTTGATTTTATTTTAATTAGTAATATTATTTTTAAATTCAACTTTAAGGTTATTCTAGTAATAGTTCAGTTCTAGATTAGATTAGATTAGATTCAACTTTATTGTCATTGTGCAGAGTACAGGTACAGAGCCAATGCAGTTAGCATCTAACCAGAGGTACAAGTACAGTATTATTTACATAAAGAGCCGTAGTAATATATATATATATATAAGCATATCTATATACATACAGTGTTTTCCTGACTGATTTCAATGTTCTATATGACATATAATATAATATAACCGCCAAGCTCTCAGATTGTGCACTGGGGTGGAGTCTATCAGAATTCCTAGTTTCCTCTCAGTTACTGCTTATGGTTTTTAGTTTTTATTAAAGAAATTTGTTTTTGTTTTGTGGTTTACAATAAGCTGTTCTCGTGTTCTTAGATCTGAATGTACTTGATCGGTATCGGTTGGTGATATTTTCATCATATTATATAAAAAATCGGGTATCATCAATATCGGCCGATTATATCGGGTAACCTTTTAAACTCTGCTTGATGCAGTTTGGTGCAATATGTGATAATGTAGGCGTGTAGGACGCTAACTGGAGGAGTATGAGCTTCCGTGCTAAAACTAGAGAAGCTAACTTCATGTGCTGGTTGTGAGCGTTTGCCAGACTACTAGAAAAAAAACAAACACAGCAGTAATAACTGGGAAGCACATTATGCCGGAATAGCACAGAGGTGGCAGTTATTTTCCCTGCAGTTTCTCTTAATTCGGCATTTTCCTATCGACTTTTCCGATAATAGCCGAGCTATAATTCAGTTCCTCCCCACCCAGAAAAGAAAACCAATGACATCATGGCTAAACACCATTATTAGATAGAGAGTGTGTACTCACTGTCTGCCTGGGAGGAAAACGCCATGCAGCCCAGCAGAAGCAGGAGAGGCAGCCAATTAGGCAGGAAGGGCACTGGCGGGCAAATATTAGGCACCATGTTTCAGGTTGGCACTGCTCCTCCTCGGTCCCCGCTCGGCTCTACCCACTCTACGCAATCATAGGCTAAAACCTATTGGGGGAAAACAGAAAAGCACAGTGATTAGAACGAGAGCCACACCAGCAATCAGAGAAGCAGAGCTAGACGCAGACCTGGGCAGGACCGACATTCAATATCAGACAATGTTCCAATATACTACAGTGTAGTAATACACAGTAATAGATCATATACTACAGTGTAGTAATACACAGTAATAGATCATATACTACAGCATAGTAATACACAGTAATAGATCATATACTACAGTGTAATAACCGACAGTAATAGATCATATACTACAGTGTAATACACAGTAATAGATCATATACTACAGTGTAGTAATACCACATATACTAGGGTAAAATAGAATCATATACTACAGTGTAGACAGTAAAATACATACGTACAGTAATAATCCACCAGTAAATAGATCATATCATATACTACAGATCATATACTACAGTGTAATAACCGACAGTAATAGATCATATACTACAGTGTAATAACCACCAGTAATAGATCATATACTACAGTGTAGTAGTACACAGTAATAGATCATATACTACAGTGTAACAACTGACAGTAATAGATCATATACTACAGTATAGTAATATACAGTAATAGATCATATACTACAGGGTTGTAATACAGAGTAATAGATCATACACTAAGGTATGGTAATAGTAATAAATATACTATAGCTTATAGACATATATATATATTATAAAGTTCATTAATATCGATGCTAAATGAACATTTATTCTTATTACTGCTTATTTTTCCTTGTATACATCATAAACAAATAAAATATGGCCAAATTCTCTCACTATATTGGCAGATAATTTCGCTTATTCAGAAAAAGTGTGCCTGAAAATGAGCTTAATACACTAAAATACACAAGTTTTAAACATTCGGGCGGTAAGCACAATGATCCAGTGTGCTGGACAACAATTTCAAAATGAGACCTTGAAGATATATCAACTAGATAATAATATCACTTTACAAAATAAAATCTGTCCATTCATATACCCATAACTGAATGCACTGCTTATTAAATAAAGACTCAACTCTGAACAAATACAAGTACAAGACAAGTATCTATAATCCAACATTTTTGGGCCACAATAACGAGCTTGAACTCATCAGAATGGCTGCCTTTTAATTTTTATTTGATGTCTTAGCTCAATTCGGTATATTGCACTTAACTAAATTTCTGCCATCAATATCACTTCCTGTCACTAATGCTGAACCTCACTAATGCCCTGTAACATCAGTACCGGCACAGACGATACACCGGCCACCACTAAAAGCAACTCTGAGGTGGCTCCGCATAGCACTTCAGGGACTGATACCCGAATGCTGGCGGGTTAACGAGGTAAGCAAACACCCTCATCTAATTAAGGTCAACCGCCATCCGTCACGCTCAAAATCAAAGGATGCCAGCGAGAGCGGGGAGCACCAAATCTTTAACCGCACCCATTAAGATATTAAAGTGACCACACAGATGGCTCCAAATCTCCAGACGTGTTTGCATTACCAGTCCGAGCAGCCCCCAGACAGACACTCTGCCCCTCCCCAGGGATCAATATCAGCCTTGGTGGGAGTCAGAGCTCCCTGCATTATGATTCCTCATTGACCTAGAAAGTGCGTCTTTGTTGCCATATGGCTGATTTGAGTGCAGAAGCCAAACAGAGGGAAGACAGCACCCTGCTTTGAGCATGTAGGGCTGCACTAGCACCGTGGATATCCCGGTTACCTACATCAGCAATGCATTGAACTGCTCACTGTGGACATGGAGGCCCCTGCTTCCCATCAGCACCACCATCTCAGCTACCAAAGGACGCAAAAACATTCCTCGACAGAATTCCAACAGCCAACATGGGAACACCTCAGCATGGCATCATTTCCATAACGCTAACTGGTGGCTGTCTGTCAGCTACGGCGCCTGCGATATTTCTTTAAGAGTAAGACAGTGTTGGCGTAACCAGATCGCATTTCACCCGCAGGCTTGTTCACAGAAAGCTGCGGACAGGTGTGCTGCCCACTCCTGACCATCTGCTTCTGTCCCTGGCTCGTGCTGAATGGCCCGAGTCCAATGTAGCTCCGGCACCCAAAGATCTGCCAAGAGTCTGATGGTGTTTACATGACTAATCAAATATTTCCATCTCTCCTGCCGAGATGCCACACAACACAAAATGGCCAGTTTCGCAAAATACTGGCCTCGTAACTCGCCTTATTCAATAACCACGCTCGCTAAGCATGAGTCAGAGCACGTTGGCGTCCTTCCGCTGCGACTTTACCTTGGCGTACAATATGCTACAGCACTAAGGAAAGCTCAGATTCACACAGTTTACCACTTAGCCATGCTAGAGACGCTGCTAGCAAACACTGGAAGTCAATAGTCACCCAAATCTCTTTCCAAAGAGTTCAACTTCTCTCCATCCACATCCACCCCTGGATGGTGTTCTTTACTAGTACTAGCATTAGTACCAAAGAGTACTATTAGTATTATTAGCATTAGCTAATGCACCTGCAATCAAATAGCAGCCAGTGTACCGTTAGGAATCTAGCCCAAGGGCTCTTACTGGCGTAGCATGGCATAGTCACCCAGACTGGGAACTGAACCCCAGTCTCCCACATGGGATGGAAGCTCACTTTCAGACAGTGGTGTTACCCACTGACCAGTCGACCAACCATCGATCAGTATCACAATACACTGAATCATAACTCCTCTACCATAACGCAGTTTCGTGCACCACTTTATCGAACAGCTGGACGCGATTTGAGCAGGTTGAGAGAGGTTTTTGGGATCGTATTAGGGTCATTAGGGTATTAGGGTCTTTCAGAATCCCAGAAAGGAGGACATGCCACCCCCACAAGAAGGACATCAGGGGGATGGGCACGGTTCCAGAGTAAATTAAAATCATAACTGAACCTATACAGCCCATAAATGATTGCTTAACTCACGTAATTGGGTGGAATGAATGGAATGGAGATTCGTGATTGAGACGGGAGCTTACTAATTGACTAACATTTACTGGGTTGACCTGCGGTTAGCCGGTAGGCGAGTCGCAACATCACATGACCTTGTTAAACCAATGAAATGCAAGACATGTTTTTGACATGGACGTGAGCCAATGCCACACAAAATATTGTTCATAGGTGAATATTTGAAATAGTTCAAAAGGACTAATAGGCGTCTGTCCAGGTACTGCGCCCGGCCGAGGACTGGGAGTTGAAAAAACGGGTGGTGCGGCCTACAACCGGACCGTTTACCTCACAGCCCCAGTGCTAAACTATAAAAGCACACCTATCCTGTCTAGGCTGATCTACATCTGGGACGCAGGAGACAGCCATGCAAATGCGATTTTTTTGACCATCTATTCTTCGAGCGCTACTCCGTGGGTGGCCGGTCATTTCTGCGAAACGTTGCGCACATAATGCGGATTAGTTAAAAACAACATTGGCTAAGCTTGTGACAGACTCAGACTCCTTCCTCCGAGACTTGTTTGTCTTATCTCGGGAGCACAATAGTCCCTACGTGACAGCACCTAGCGCTAGTATGTGGGTGGCGGGTCAACCTGCCTCGTATAAGCAAGAGTGACAGGCGGGAAAACAATGGCCACAGTATCTCGCAGGGTAGGAGATATTCTGTTCTGCCTTTAAGCTGACGAGGTGTTGATTAGCCCATTACTCACACCGCAGGTATACAGGCGCACCTCTATCCCACCACCGTGCTTGAGACCCAGCCAAAAGAAACACTGGGGAAACCGAGATCTTAGCAAGGCGGCATCTGAAGAGCTGCCAGAAAAGGCCCCTTTAAGTCCTCCATCATAAAGAAGGCTTGTGCGTGATAAAGTAACACAAAGCTAACTGTGTGCATGAGTCACGGCTCGGAAAAGACGAGACGCATGAGCCGGCCGGCTCTCGGGTGACACCATTTGTTCGCTGTTTCGGGGGAAAGTGACCTTGCCTCGTCGGTCATTTAATAAATCATTTATGACCATTAAAGTGGACTTTAAAGAGGAGTTCCACTGATCTGCATAATTCAGTGGCTGAGATGTGAACACGGTACACTGTACAGACTCAGCGGTGGCAATGGAACCCAGGGGTCACCATGTCTGCAACCCAAATCTAGCAGGCGCTATATACCATCCAGAGGCTCCAGTGAACCTACATGGGCTTTTATATGTAATGATGATGGTAAATAATGGTGAATCTGGGGGTCTGTTTGGCATCGCAACACCCTTCATGTGTCCCTCCATCATGAATAGATCAAAACAGATTGATTAGAGTATATGTCAGACCAAAACCATGGAATAACTTCCTGATAGGGGGCTTTTAGGGGAGGATATAACTCACTTTTTTTTTCACAGGTGTGAAGATGAGTGAAAAGCTTAGGTGCATAGTCCCCTACAGTACTTCAACACAAAAATATACATTATGTATATGTATATATATATATATATATATATATATATATATATATATATATATATATATATATATATATATATATATATATATATATATATATATATATACACATATACATATACATTAGACAATAAATATACAACACTAAGCACTAAAATCTCTGTTTATACTAATATACAGGTTTATATAACAGTAATATAAAGTTATGAATAAAAACTATGATATATGCAGATGTGCACATTACCATATAGCACTATGGTAAGGCTGAGGTAGATGAGAGATGCAGGGTATATTGCAGGGTATATACAGGGCATAGAATATTGATATATATATACATATACTACAGATATACAATATGGATGGAAGATAACAGTAGGTCAGTCTATATGTGTAAGTACAATATCGTCGCTGTCCAAAGAAAAACAAGTATCTCCAAAATGGCAACTTTACAGGAGAGGCCAAAAACCTCATTCGATTTTATTGTGGGTCAATGGAACCAGACGTCCTTCCGAGCACTCCATAGCTATTTCAGTTTGTCCGTTCATCATGCAAATCTCACAGTGTGTAAACGGCAACGGCTGTTTTCAAATGATGCATAAAAGTCAAAATGGACAAAAATGGAGATACATGTTTTTCACTGGACAGCGACGATATGCTAATGTAAAGTGCATAGTGATGATTTCCCATGGAGATCATTGTTTAGATGGTTTTGGTGGGATGTGCTGAACCAGATCCATATACCGGTGCCTCAGCACTACTGGCTGTTCAGTAGCCTGATGACTTGGGGGGGGGCGGTGAAGAAACTATGTCGGAGACGGCTGGTTCTGGTTCTGGAGTTCATGCTGGTTCCCATCAGCACCACTGTGAATAATTCAGACTCTGACAATAAATACGATCTATATACATTCATTATATAGCTGCACAAAAAGTTGAACCTAGGAGGAATCAACAGGACTGAAACTTGGTGGGTGGGTTTGACATCACGAGACCACACATGACGTAGGCAAGGGCGGGCCTTAACGCTGTAGAAATATAAATATTGCTCATATCAGTCTAAATGTACCATCACTTATCTTCCTTCCCAATAGCATTGCCATCAGACACCTTCTTCTGCGTGTCAAGATATCACTTGTTGCAGTGTATATCCACCTGCAGCAGTTTAGCCCCGCCCCCTCATACAATAAGGCATGTTTCAGCCGTTAGGCGCAATGTAGCCAATCAGACCAGAGCTCGTTCACATATACCAGCCTTCATACCCCATTAATGACAACAGGCTGGAACATGAACCTAACATGACTAAATGGTACCACACTAACGTTCATCAGGACATGGAAGAGGGAGGTAGGGTGTGGGCCCTTTAACCCCTCCCTGCCTCCGAAAGGAGCGCTGTCTCACTTGGATTAGTCTGCGGGAGAAAAAGAAAAGGGCAGGAAAGCCCGGAGATTACGAACGGAGTCAGCACTCCCAGCGTGACCTACATACTGAAAGTGGCGTAAGGATTAGCCAAGTGATACCGCTTTTCATGCCAAACATCTTCAAGTCAAACACGTCTCCGCCGCGCTCATCAGTCAGGAGCCGCGACTCAGGTGAGCCCGTCAAGGAAACTGAGGAGGAGGAGGAGGAGGAGGAGGGAATGTCGACTTTGTAGATATCAGGTAGCATTTCCTCAGGGAGTGAGCGGTGCCACCCGAGTGGTTCAGGTAGCCTAAACTTCAGCCAGGCTAAGAACTGACATCCAAAGAGGCTCAGGAGCTCAGAGTATGGTATGGAGACAGCAGTATAGGCCTCTGTGTAGCGCAGCATACTGTGCGGGATCTGCGATCATATTGGGCTTTGATCTGGCCGGTTGTGTGCCATCTTTTGTTATCCAGCCATCTTTACATGGCATCATCACGCTGTAGCGATTCACTAATTATCCTAAAACTGGGTCTTTTTAACTCAATTGGTCTCATGTGTCTTAATTAGCGTGGTACGGCACTGTGATATCTTTATTAGCTAGATGTTTATAGGAAAAGCCAAATAAAGGATCAAACGGGAGCATATACAGAACAAGCTCCAACAATAAACAGACCTCCATAATTCAGTACTTCAGAGTGGTTTGGTGTGAAATAGTTGATTGTAGATGGTCTCCGCTCTCTCTACTGCTGCGCTTCCTTCTCCCGTGTTTGCCCACAAAGCCAAGAATGGACCAGCCCCTTCCTACCTTAGGGCGATGGTCAAGAGTTGGTCTGTACCCTTCGAGCTTCAAGTACAGCTCGGCTTGACCCGCCATCTTTCAAGATGTATGGAGGGCATGTACCATACTCTTAACTTTCACTCAGCCCAGATGGTGACATGAGCTTCCACTGGACCAGTCCCTGCCTACGTTACGGCAGGGGTCAGTAGATGGCCCTTCAAGGTTGAAGTACAGCTCGGCTTGACCTAGCATCCCTCAGGATGCATGGAAGACAAGCGTCCAGACTCTTTACTACCATGGAGCCAGAATGGTGGAATGAGCTTCCACTGGACCAGTCCCTGCCTACGTTACGGCAGGGGTCAGGAGATGGTCCAGTACCTCAAACCCTTTGAGCTTGAAGTGCAGCTCGGCTTGACCTGGCATCCCTCAGGATGCATGGAAGACCAGCGTCCAGACTCTTCACCTCCCTGGAGCCAGGACGGTGGAATGAGCTTCCACTGGACCAGTCCCTGCCTACGTTAAGGCAGGGGTCAGGAGAGTTTGAAGTACAGCTCGGCTTGACCCGGCATCCCTCACGATGCATGGAAGACAAGCATCCAGACTCATTACCTCCCTGGAGCCAGGATGGTGAAATGAACTGGCTGTCCAATCAGAAGACTGAAGCCCATCTTAAGTGAGGACTAATCGATGTACATATTGACACGTACTGTATTGCACTTATGCTGAGCTTGACCTATCTTCTCTCTAGGTACGAACTCTGGCCTGGGATTGCTAGGCAGTGCACTCATGCTCTATTCAGCTCTGGATTCTTCCTTCTAGGTATTAGCACTGGCCCTTGTTCAGAACATCTGAGCTTTAGGCACTACCTTCCTTGTACTAGCTAGGATACATTCTCTGACTGAACACTACGCATGGCTGTAAGTCTCGACAACTCTGAATAAGAGCATCTGCTGAATGCCGTAAATGTAGAGGCTCAGATTTCTTGACTGTGGTGGTGATGGGAACCAGGCGGTCACTATGTCTGCAACACAAATATAGGCATTGTTTTTACTATGCAAGAATTTAATACGTAGACTCTACGTAGAGTCTTTAGAAAACAACACTGGTGTAATTCTGTAAGCCTGTCTGGATTACAATGCATTTTGAATGGTGATTCACCATTCACGTTTTTAATCCATGTCTGGGATATGAATCTGGAGGCTTTTGATATTTCTACCTGTAAACTAAATGTTACGTAACATTAGCTTGTGGCTTAAGGATTAGATGTGGACACCATGCAGCACAAGTTCCATTTAGAACATTGAAATGTTGACCTATTATTATTATTATTATTATTATTATTATTATTATTAATATTGTTATTATTATTAGTGTTGTTGTTTTGTTGTTTTTGATGTCGTTATTATTATTATTATTATTATTATTATTATTATTAAGTTTTAGTTTATTATTAGTCTTTTTACATAAAACATACTGTTTCCACACCTTCACCTCATGGTCTCCTCATGTTCTCATCTAGGTCTCCAAACACTGCCTACAGACATTCTGCACAATGTGTCCACAAGTTCTCCACACTGTCACCATGTGGTCTCCACATGGTCTCCTCACATTCTCAGCCATGTCTCCAAACCCTGTCTACAGACGTTCTGCACACTGTGTCCACAAGTTCTTCACACTGTCACCATGTGGTCTCGTCATGGTCTCCTCACATTCTCAGATAGGTCTCCAAACACTGTCTACAGACGTTCTGCACACTGTCTCCATATCTTCTTCACACTGTCACCATGTGATCTCCACATTGTCTCCTCACAATCACAGTAAGGTCTCCAAACATTATCTACAGACGTTCCGCACACTGTCTCCACATCTTCTCCACACCGTCACCATGTGGTCTCCGCATTGTGCCCACACAGCCTCAACAAGGTCTCCAAACGGTCTCAGCCGAGTCTCCACATACATTCTCTGCACACTGTCTCTGCAAGTTCTTCACACTGTCCTCGTGTGTTCTCTACAAGGTGTCTACACATTCAGCTCAGGTCAAAGCAACTACTTGTATTAACGCTATGTACCTCCACCCAGCGGAGATGTTCAGCTCTTCTTTCTTTGTCATTTCTTGCATTCTGTAGCTACTAACCGAAGGGTGGAGAGTGTTGACAGGTTGGCAATTTAGCTTTTACGTTCACATAACACCAGTAATCAGGAATCTACCAAAATCCACTATATACTCCTCCTAAATGTCATTCGAGTTCAATCTGAGTTCAGTCTGGTCTGTAGTTCTAGTGTAAACTTGCTTCAGCATAACATCCCTGATGACTCTAAACGTCCAAGCAAGTCAGAATCAAAACCGGGAAAGAGACTAAATTATTCACGGCCTTCAAAACAGCTTAGGAAGCACACACACGCTTAACAAACCAGACAATAAACCAGACTCACAACATACCATCATATAACCACTTCATATCACAGTGCACTGTATTATAACCGATAGCACTGTGTTACATCGCACCATTTTATAGAACGCTGTAATAACAATATCACATTATTTGTATTTAAGCTCATTTGGCAAATCCATGTGACGGGATCCATAGATTGAGAAGAGGTGGTACAGTGAAGGGAATGTCTCGTTGCATGTGTGGAAAATGGCTCCAGAGCAGATGTTAATGATTGGCTAAAAGGAGGGACTGCATGTGGGCGTGGCCAAATACCATAGTGTGAAGGAAGTAGCTGAATCTGCAGGTGTATGGAAGCGTATGGTCATACGGGACTACCAGCAGTGGATACAATCCCACTCTACAGGGAATTCTCCTCGGAATTGTGCCAGGGAAGGCATCTACCAAATTTGGCCCAACTGGGCAACTCTTTGGTGCAAGAGAGTGTCTGAACATTGATGGCCTACATCCAGAAACGTGTCCAGTCCAAGCCAATCACAGCTGGTATTGGTCCTTATGAAGGTATTACAAGCTATTAGGTACATTCCAGCCTGGTCAGCTTTTAATGTGGTATAATCTCGTATCATATTGTAAATTATATTATAATACTAATGATACTTGGTCAGTATATATACATGTGGAGTATAATCTATTCATACTGATATTATATTACTATATATATCTATAGGTATGTACATATCAATCCCGTGTCACAAAAATCCAAAGAAACAAACTCAGGTCTCCAAAATGGCAACTTTACAGGGGAGGCCAAAAACCTGACAGAATTTGAATGTAAGTCAATGGAACCAGGCGTTTTTCCAAGCATGTTTTGGATATTTCTGGTGATCCATTCATCGTGAAATGTTCATCCCATGTAAACAGCAGCTCATGTGATCACATGATGCCAAAAAAAAAAATCGACCAAGTTGGAGATACATGGTTTTCATTGGACAGCTACTATATATATACATTTACAGCATTTAGCTGACGCTCTTATCCAGAGCGACGTACAGGGTTAATCATATTACAGATGGGCCAGTGTAGCATTGGGAGTCTTGCCCAAGGACTCTCATTGGTGTAGCACAGCATAGTCACACAGACCAGGATTCGAACCCCAATCTCCCTGTGGTGGTGGTTCCCTGGTGGGTAGCGGTGTTATCCGCTGAGCTACACCAACCACATTATACACCTTATACATATATATATATATGTGTGTGTGTGTGTGTGTGTTTGTGTGTGTGTGTGTGTGTGTGTGTGTGTGTGTGTGTGTTTGTGTGTGTGTGTAGTGCAGTGTCTAGTATTCGATCATTACTTGTATCTTCCAAAATGGCAACCTCCTCAACTTTCACAGCCTGTTATGATACTGTACTGGCTAAACGCAGTGCCCAATACAATAAACCACACAGTCATGTGAGCCGGATGTGAGCAGAAGGACCAGGTGAGAGAGAAAGTCAGCTGCAATAACAGAGACTAGCTGAGCGAGTTTACTCGGCCTTATTTACTCAGCCCAAACACTGCCTCAACATCCGTGTCACCAAGTTCAGGCAGAAAGGCTCTACCTGCCTCCTGCCTTAACTTCCAGGTCTACCTCACATCCAGAGGACGGATGGCCGAGTAGCTAATGAATACTGTATACAGGTGGAAAGGTTAGCCTTTACTTCCTGTGCTTTATTACAAAGGGGCAGAAGCCCCTCAGCTTCACCTAGTAAGACCACCCCCGCATGCTTTTCCTACAAAAACATCTCTCGGCTTCACAGAAATGCTCGGTAAGGCTCTAATCTCATTGTCCATCACTACAAAATTGGTTCTCCTTATTCACCGAACTTGTTAAACTTGATGTTATTACAGCAGCTGATTATTCACAGATGCTGGAGTAGTGAGAGGGTCCTGCTGCTGCTGCTGCTGCACTGCATTCCACCCAAATAGGCCATAATACACTCATCATCTACAGAATAGCTGCACCCAGAGGGAAGTGTGGGATTACAGTGCTACTGGGAAGGAAGGTGAAGGTTACCAGGAATAATAAATGATGATGGGTTTGGACTGATATGGGGAATATTTATTGAGCTACACATACAGAAGTAGTGTCTCAATATGGTGTTGGGCTGGACAGGCGTCTCAGCATGGAGTTGTAGAGGTTCCTAATGGAGTCCTGTGATAATCCATCCCATGCAGCTTGAACATCCTCACACAGTTCCTGCAGATGGTGCGGTGGGGGTGGAGGTGGAGTGACACCAGGCTTTGTGGATGTGTGATGAGTAACAACAAACGTTCATCTTGGTGCCTCCACGCACGGATTGGTTGGTCACCTCCACCACTTCATCACTGAGGATGACCCGCTGTCATTCTGAGTCCCCATTGCAGTCTTCGGTGATGTTGACGTGGTGTTAAGGACAGCCGCTGGCACTACCAGGATGGCTCATGGAGGGCAGCACTGCTCACTGAATGTCCCCTATCGCGGCTGTTGGGTCAGTCAGGTACAGCGATAAGGCCCATCTTTCCTTACACCACATGCACAGCCGAGATTGAGACCACGTCGCTCAGAATGGTTTGCCGCAAAATGCTCTTTTCTAAGGTGAGGATTGGTTCACAATGGTGGTGATGGTAACCAGAAGTCCACCTCTAAAAGCACCCCTTACAGAAAGTCAATACTGAACCGGTCTTGTTGGAGACGCTGTTTAGAGAAGCTGCTGGCTTTAAAAAGCCATTCACGGCGGCAGTGAATAGTAAATATAATGGCTGTATTTGTGTCTCCACCTCCCGGTTCCATTCACCACCACTGTAAAGGAATCCGAGTCTCCACAATGGACCATTTCACATCAAGCGGCTCTGAAGGACTTTGTTTACGTCTGGAGCACTGAACTAAGCGGAAAGCTTGGGGAAAAAAGCCGGTGAAATTTCCCCCCCTTTAATCTCGTCATAGCACGAATCCATTCGAGTACCAAAATATCGAGCGCCATTCATTTCACAGCTCCATCTAGCCTTAACAATACGGCATTTGGCCCAAATTCATGAATCGAGCCCCTTTCGGCTACTGGAAAACCCGATGACTGCTGTTAGAGTCGTCATTCACGGCAGCACAACCTTGAGACTGCAACACATCTGATAAAGCTGCGGTGTAATAAATGTCAGGCCCTACCTGTAAAAGGGACAGCACGATGAGTCATATCAAATATTCATCCATAAAACAATTATAGAGCCTTTTCCTGCTGGATGGCCAAACGCTACTCCCCACACTTTGGCCTCAGGGTAAAAGTCCTGTTGTCCCATAATGTTATATCAGCCGGCTAGTTAACCGGGACTCGCTGGACACCACGATGGAGGTCTAAATCTAATGTAGCAGCAAGTGTCATTTAATCTGATCCCATATCTATCATCTACTTTTCCTCCTCTGTTATTCCACCGCTGGCCAGTCTCTCTGGACTGTATGTACCAAACATGGTCAGAACTAATCTGTACACTTTGGATCTCTTTATCTCTCAGAACTAAACAGGCTGGGCTGTTAGACTAACATGTTCTCTGATTGGCTGTGACTCATTTAAATAGTGGATATGTATGAATACGTTTCTATGACAACACAAACAACTGATTGTTGTTTGTAAGTGTACTGTGAGTAGCGTGTTGGGTGTACAGTAACTCAGTAAGTGTAATGTGTTAGTGTGCTGTAAGTAGTGTGTTGGTGTACAGTAACTCAGTATGTGTAATGTGTTAGTGTGCTGTAAGTAGTGTGTTGGTGTACAGTAACTCAGTAAGTGTAATGTGTTAGTGTACTGTAAGTAGCGTGTTGGGTGTACAGTAACTCAGTAAGTGTAATGTGTTAGTGTAATGTAAGTAGTGTGTTGGTGTACAGTAACTCAGTAAGGGTAATGTGTTAGTGTAGTGTAAGTAGTGTGTTGGTGTACAGTAACTCAGTAAGTGTAATGTGTTAGTGTACTGTAAGTAGCGTGTGGGTGTACAGTAACTCAGTAGGTGTAATGTGTTAGTGTACTGTAAGTAGTGTGTTGGTGTACAGTAACTCAGTAAGTGTAGTGCGTTAGTGTGCTGTAAGTAGTGTGTAGGTGTACAGTAACTCAGTAAGTGTAATGTGTTAGTGTACTGTAAGTAGTGTGTTGGTGTACAGTAACTCAGTAAGTGTAATGTGTTAGAGTACTGTAAGTAGCGTGTTGGTGTACAGTAACTCAGTAGGTGTAATGTGTTAGTGTACTGTAAGTAGTGTGTTGGTGTACAGTAACTCAGTAAGTGTAATGCGTTAGTGTACTGTAAGTAGTGTGTGGGTGTACAGTAACTCAGTAAGTGTAATGTGTTAGTGTACTGTAAGTAGTGTGTTGGTGTACAGTAACTCAGTAAGTGTAATGTGTTAGTGTGCTGTAAGTAGTGTGTTGGTGTACAGTAACTCAGTAAGTGTAATGTGTTAGTGTAGTGTAAGTAGTGTGTTGGTGTACAGTAACTCAGTAAGTGTAATGTGTTAGTGTAGTGTAAGTAGTGTGTTGGTGTACAGTAACTCAGTAAGTGTAATGTGTTAGTGTAGTGTAAGTAGTGTGTTGGTGTACAGTAACTCAGTAAGTGTAATGTGTTAGTGTACTGTAAGTAGTGTGTTGGTGTACAGTAACTCAGTAAGTGTAATGCGTTAGTGTACTGTAAGTAGTGTGTTGGTGTACAGTAACTCAGTAAGTGTAATGTGTTAGTGTGCTGTAAGTAGTGTGTTGGTGTACAGTAACTCAGTAAGTGTAATGCGTTAGTGTGCTGTAAGTAGTGTGTTGGTGTACAGTAACTCAGTAAGTGTCATGTGTCAAAGCCTGAGGGGAACAGAATGAAATGGCTCGGAGGTAAACGTTGGTGTGGCTGGCTCAGTTCTACAGAAACTCACCAAGAACTGCTCAGTGAAAGTGAAGGTAACCAGACATCTGAGAGGTTTAATGCCTCTAAAGCTCCCTTCCAGGAAGGGTTATGAGTATGCCTAGCGTCTGACACATTGCTTTATGAAAGTCTTGTGATTAGGTTTTGGCTTAAGATGTGTTCTAATCCACAGACTTGGTGGAGGGGTACATGCAGGGTGGTCTGAGGCAAAATAGTCCCCAAGTAGCCCGATCATCAACACTCCACATATAAACTCGGTGGACGCATGTGGGTTCACTGGTGTCACCCCGGACCTCCATCGCCACCACTATAAAGAAACCTGAGTCTGTACAATCAACCATTTCACACCAAACCACTCAAGCATGCACCAAATAAGAGGCCAACAAAGTTGCTTCTGTGCCGGCCAGCACAGACAAGCTCAAGCGCCTTGAGCCGCAGCAGATCGACAATGACAATATCGGCCATGTGTAACGGTTCACAGAGGAGCATTAGACACGAGATACGATCTCTGTTTACATGGAGCATCAAGAAACCCAGCGTCTCCACTGCAGGCTTAACACCACCGGGAAACATGATTTCAACTACTGAGCAAAGCAAAACAACAGGCAGAGCGGAAAGCCCCTGCCCGCACGCCCACATCATCCGTAGACTCGGGTAACGAAATGAAGAAGAGGCTCCCAAACGAAAGCAACAGGTCAAAGAACAGCTACGGGTAATGGAGTTTACTGTAATGGTCGACCAACTGGTTTTACTCACTCTCTGTATTTTTTCTGCTTGTCAGTTTCCGTTTTTGGGCCGGCCTTGGTCAGCGGATTTCACGTGGGTCTTTAATATCCCTGATAATCTTCGCATTTCTACTGCAACACTGTTCAGCGGTGCATAATTCATGAGCCCTGATTTGTATGTAAATGCGATTTCCAGGGTAACACTTTACAATAAGAGCACATCTATTAACGGTACTTAGATGGTACTTTAACTTGGAGACTCGTAACCCTCCCTAAATAATGAATCAATGTGGCGATTAATCATTAACTAATGAGAACTAACAGTATTATAGATATCTTATTACATAGTTCATAATCCTCGCTCAAAACTAGCCTCCATGCATTATGAAGCGAAGGTGGAACTCCACAGCCTAATCTTCTCCTGCAGGTGTCGTACCCTGCACCCACCTCCACCCCCCAAATTTCCCAAAAGCGGATCATATGAGTTCTATAATAATTCTATGTAATACGTTTGGCATATAGTGTTTTATCGGCTGTGTTTATTTTATGCATTAATGAATCACATGAGCTACACAGTGTGGAAATTTCATTTTGAATGGACCAATGGAAACGGACCAACAAACTCGACTCGGAATGAAGTCTGTCCATGGTTCCATTGACTTCCATTCTTATTAAATCAGGTTTCTTTCCTCTCCTGTGAAGCTTGGAGATTTCGTTTTTCTTTGGACAGCGATGTTAAATATTATATATCATTATTAATCGATATATATATATATATATATATATATATATATATATATATATATAAATATATATATATATATATATATATATATATATATACATATATATGTATATATATATATATATATATATCGCCGCTGTCCAAAGAATAACAGGTCTGTCCAAAAAGGCAACTTTACAGAAGAGGCCAAAAACCTTGTGTTATTTGAATAGAACTCAATGGAACCAGACGTCTTTCCAAGCAGTTTAGGGCAATATCTGTTGGTCCATTCTTCATGAAATTTCCACACAGTGTAAACAACAGCTCATGTGATCAAATTAGGTATAAAAGTAAAAATCAACAAAAATGAAGAAACATGTTTTCTTTGGACAGCGACAATATATATATATATATACAGGGGTTGGACAATGAAACTGAAACACCTGTCATTTTAGTGTGGGAGGTCTCATGGCTAAATTGGACCAGCCTGGTGGCCAATCTTCATTAACTGCACATTGCACCAGTAAGAGCAGAGTGTGAAGGTTCAGTTAGCAGGTAAGAGCACAGTTCTGCTCAAAATACTGCAATGCACACAACATTATGGGTGACATACCAGAGTTCAAAAGAGGACAAACTGTTGGTGCACGTCTTGCTGGCGCATCTGTGACCAAGACAGCAAGTCTTTGTGATGTATCAAGAGCCACGGTATCCAGGGTAATGTCAGCATACCACCAAGAAGGACGAACCTCCACCAGCATCACGTAGTGACCTGGCCACTATCCTGCAAGAAGAATGGCTTAAACTCCCTCTGACCACTGTGCAGGACGCAGTATATGTCATTCCCAAGACCAACTGACACTGTACTGGCCGCAAAAGGAGGCCCTACACCATACTAATAAATGATTGTGGTCTAAAACCAGGTGTTTCAGTTTCATTGTCCAATCCCTGTATATATAACGCTCTATGTGACACTGAATGTAAAGCTATCTGGACATGTCTCTTGAGAACTGCTTTATCACAACAGGGATAGTAAAAACTGATTATTAAAAAATAAACATTCTGGTTTTCAAGGTACATATTTCGGACTGATCCCAGACTTTAGTAAACTGTTCATCAGTGCTCACTTCTAACTGATTACGTAATGACAAAACTGAGACATCACTTTCAGTAAACATTTATCGTGAACGACATAATAAAGTCTATTATGATGTTAGTGCTTATTTCCGTCATTGGTTAATGATTATTTGCTACAATATTTAACTAGACTATTTAGTGACACTCATTGTTTAGTGCTACCCATTCCAGATAAACACAGTACATTACATTCCCAACACATTTAATAACCGTGCTGAGGTTCGATATATACAGCTCCGGAAAGAGCCCACCTCCAAATGATCAGAGTCTCTAGTTGTACAGGTTCTGGGTTTGTGTTTGACCGTGGTGAGGAGTTCTGTTTTATTCTCTACACTACTGGAACCATGTCTCCCAAACTCCAGATCAGATACAAAATCACTAATGACCTCCAGAAGCCTGTTTTTAGAACCATGCTCGCTGTGCGTCTCACCCCAGCCACCGCTCGCCAGTCTCTCTGTAGGTCACCTGAGGTCATCTTACGGTGGGTAAGGGACATTGGAATGAGGGGGTGCTCATCACGGTCAGTAGAGAGTGGGTTTGGCCCTCTGCCAGTCTGTAGCTGTGTTGTCCTGTGTGTTTGCTGCTGGACCTTGTTCTTATGAACCAGATGCTCACTGTATCTGCCAGTGAAGCTAGAACCCAACCTTCGGTTCCTCACTAAGAACCTGCTGTACATGTGGAGATGCTGATTTGAGAACTGGAGTGTTTATTCCCAGAGCTGTAGAAACGCAGCACGCATCTCTGTATTCCGCTGCGGATCCGGAAGGCCGAGCACATTTCTCATTCTGGGCGTGCTGATCTATTACCAGAAGGAGAAGCTGAAGGAGCTTTTGTGAATCAGGACGCGGACTACTCAACTTCCAAATGGGAGACAGTTTCGAAATTATCCTGAAGTGCTAAGACAATTATGGACGTCATGCTGCGGCTGGAGGTTAACGTGGGAGCGATTATCTCGTCTAATTGCACACAAAACAAGCACCGAGCCGGACAACCGCGATCTCACCGGTACATCCCATTCATTTACGCTGCTGGATGTGAAGAACAGGCAACTGGTCAGAGCCATAGGAGGTTAACTCAAGGACATCCGAGGTAAAGGAAGCCCTCCCACGGTGAGAAAGAGCTACAGGTGGAGGCACCCTCTGGGGCTTAAAAGCCTCCATGTCTTCCCTTCTTCTGCCTGCAGGCTCCAGAGCAGCTGCAGCAGATGGAGCCGTGTGCCCCCGGCGGTCTCTTGCAGAGCCTCCGATTGGAAAAGCAAAAAGCAAAACACTGGCCGACGGGATGGAGGAGGAGCAAAGCCGCGGGACGGCGGGGGCCTGGGAGCGTGAGGCTAATTCAAACACCAACAGGGTCCCTGTCCGAGGCGAACCCACAAGGAGCGGCCCAGCGAGGCCGACAGCGGTCAATGTTTGAAAACTCTTCTGACCAGACCGGGGGGATGGAAATGAGGCCGGGACGCCGAGACTCTGGCAGGGAAAAATGGGAAATGTGGGTTATGAGCAAAATGGGACACTGCACTCTTGGCGAATATGGGTTCTATGCGGTACCGAACAGAGGTTCTATGTCTCCTACTAACGGCGGAACCACGCACAACAGGCTTTCCATCATACACCAGTTCTTTACGGTGGTGGTAATGGGCACCGGGGGGTTGCCATGTCTACAATTCTAACACAAATGTACACAGCCGAGTTACGTTGCTACGACCTACTCATGAAGGAAGTCACGTTTCCGTGGCGTTCTCTGGGCCCACTCATCCATGTGGAAGGCGCTCTCAAGTGATCTGGGTACGAATCCATCCTTGCAGATCACATACACCCATGCATACTGATTGTCCTCCCTGGGGTGGATGGGATCATCCAGCAAGACAGCGTGCCATGCCACATGCCTAGAATGTCTTCCAAGTACCACCCTAAGCTTGAGCCTAACTAAGCATCTGCGGGACCACCTCGATCGGCGTGTTTGCTCTGAGGATGGCCCCCCACACACCCTTTAGCAGCTGTGGGATGCACTGCAGTCAGCATGGCTCCGGATACCTGTGACCACCTACCAGAAGCTTATTGGTTCATTCCCAGCCTGTGTAGTTGCTGTCTGTCCTGCACAGGGTGGTTGTTCTGGTGGTCATAATAATGTGACTCGGCTGTGTAGTCATTGTATTTACTCGCCAAGAGATAAGCTTACTACTCCAGCATGAGCAGATGTGGGTGATGATTCTGCTGAAGCTAGACGCTAATGCTAGCTGTCAAGGTATAAACCTACTCTTAGCTAACTCCAGGTGCCAAGCATGTGCTGGCTCACTTACCAGGCTCTGACTCTCCACCAAACTATCACTTTAATGAACGGTCATGAACTCCGACAGCCAGCCCCGGTGACTAACCGCTTCCAGTAGCAGGTACACGGTTCACAGGTACGAAGCCATTACTGATTTTCTCTCTGACTCAGAGACGGTTTTAAATAACAGAGCAGAATAAGATAAAGATATGGGGGGAGGTGGTGTGTGGGGATTGGGGTGGGTTTAGACAGCTGGCGGCTTTGCTGGAGGAATGCTCCAGAGCATAAAGGGTTTCTCTGACAGCTTGTGACTCACTTTGACCGCGACAGGCAAATTACCCAGGGTTTCACTTGAAAGGAGCGAGATCAAAAGAGCCACCGTGGCCTCCGTCCCCAAAAGCACAGCCAATGTGCTTTGCTGTGAAAAAAAAAACGGAGGGGGGGGGGATTTAAACTGTAGTCTACCGACGAGCGCGGTGACATATAACATTGGAGGACCCGTCAAGACAAAAAGAGAGAAGGCAAATGGGGTGAAATTTCTTTTTAAGTGCAGCACTTTTTGAAGTACACTCACATTAAATGCGGCAGAGGTGACAGCGACCGCCAGTGTACGGAGTGCGGAGGCTAGCACGCGGCTAAACCGGCATTCCTAAGAATCTCAGAGCACGAGCGGAACGCACCGGTTAAAGGATGCGTCCGTTTCAGATCATCTCATTATAATAATACTAAGGAGGTCTGTATTTATGGAGCACCAGTGGAAGCTCAATGAGCGCTACGGACCACGTTTGAGTAAAGGATGCTTTTAGGTGTAGCTTAGAACAGTGGGAGTGTGTGACTTCGCTGGCTCTCCACCAGGGGTACGTTCCACTTTGATGCACAACTAGAAAAAGGAACCGGCTCTCCGTGTAAAGCACTGCAGCAGACTGGACACTTGGGGTTCCTTTAGCCACCACAAGGAACAACTGTGACTTGGTCAGGAATGAATATAATGGGGGGCTACTATGCTTTTCCGGTTTTCCCTTCCCTGTCGTTTGTCATGTAGCTTCATGTTTATGGAAGCAGTCTGCAAAGTTACAAAGCCCAAAGTACATGGAAGAGAGAAACCACGTTCTCCAGCTGCCTGAAATACCTTGTTGGAATTCCAGCCCTCTTTCCCTGTTACAAGGTGATGTCATCTTGTAACAGGGTTCTTATTGCCTGCCCCTTGGCATGTTGGCCACGCCCTCACACAATGCACAAAAGGCTGCTCCAGTCTATAGCTCGTGAAGTCGGATCTACTAACTTGTTGATCTACCAACTGGGCTTTCAGGATGGGATCTGATATGGCAGAACCCAAGCCATTCCAGGAATCGGTGCAACAGATTGGAGGGGACTTGTAGGAGGATGCTGCTCTGCCTATTAACCAATCAGTATCATAGGGGCAGTAACAGAGCATTACAGGCTGAGTGTGAATACAGTAGGATACCATGTTGTGGGAAACCTGCTTTTGTACCATGTGTCTCAACCCTGATCCTGTAAGCACCCTGCTCTGCACATCTGAGCAGACCCCCTGCTTTAACACCACCCCCGCGACTCTCCAAAGGGCTTGTTAATGAGCTGATAAGTTGAATCAGGTGCGCAGGGAGCAGGGAAGGCACTCGAATGTGCCGGGCACCCTGCCTCCAGGACCAGGGTTGAGAGACACTGTTCTAGCAGACCCCAAAAATAAAAAAGATGCACATTAAATATGCATAATCGATTCCCTGTAAAAGAAAATCCCTTTAACAGCAATTGGACGGCATGCAGGAAGAAGAGTTCTGTCGTATTGACAAGGAGAGCCACAGAACAGCAGCCAGCAACCACCAGCACGCTCATTAAGAGCCGCAAGCCTGCCACTGTCTTACCGGAACCACATCTAGAGAACGGGAGCTACTCAAAACAAAGCCATAACGGGCCTGGTAGCATTAGCTTGCACCACCACAGGGAAAATCAATACCTTCCCCCTCGTACCCAAATACAGCTGATCAGCCAAGACGTATCTGACTTCTGTAGCTTTAGCACTGAAGCTACGAAGCTGAATTATTACATGTACGTAGCATTAGCATGCTACCGTGTGGAGATGATCAGCTAACAGACATGATTATGTGCGTCTCACTCGACATGTTAGCTAGCTGGCTAGCTAGCATAGCCACGACAACGGCTCGATGCCTTAACCACATGCTCTGGGTTTGATGCTACAGACGGAGATCAGCTACACCTGGTGTAAAGCTGAAATGGGCTACACACCATCGTTCACCAAGCTAACACTTATAGCTGGCTTCACTTTTAAGTGGTACCCCTCCTCCGGAAGGGTCTTCTGTCTTTATGAATGCCCCTTTAAAGCAGCAATTATTTCGAAAACTAGCCATAGTAGTTATTTCATAATGAATGTGTTGATTGCACCGGCGCATTAAAAGTAAACAAGCGGAAGCTACGTCCTAATGAACGGAGAACATCACCCGGTTTTATGTGGCTCCTAATCGTGCATAGGTAATATCCAGGATGGCTCCGCTGACTGCTGGAACGACGCCGGAGCGAAAGGCGCTGCCGTGCGCTGTTTAAATGGATGTTATTAAAATAGCCTGCTTACAATTAACACCAGCATCTTGCGCTGACAGGAGCTATAAACATGTTGTGTGATTTGAGGTAGTACTGTCATTCTGGCTCCGGTCCAGCCTGCCAACTCGTTATGCCTCACGTCTCACTGCAACGCAAACAGGGAAAGAGCAAGGTGTGCTAAAACGTGCTGCCACATTCGATTAATTAGGAATATATTTATATTTATATATAATATTTATATAGATATCTCATCATGTGACAATTTCACGAGGTGTTCATTAATGTGTGTGGACTACAGTTCATGTATGCACTCTTACCTGCCCTGTATCTCACTTATGAGCGAATGTATATATGATATATATGATAAACACTCATTAAGGTGTGTAAATTAGTCCCCTTGTGTGTTTAAGGTGGTAGTAACTAGAGGCTGCTGCAGATGGTGCTGCATGAGGATGAGGGGCTGAAGGAGGACACGGTACAGTGCAGGGAATGTCTCATTCCATGTGTGGTAAACGCTCCAGAGCAGATGTTAATGATTGGCTAAAAGGAGGGACTGCATGTGGGCGTGGCCAAAGACCATAGTGTGAAGGAAGTAGCTGAATCTGCAGGTGTATGGAAGCGTACGGTCATACGGGTCTACCAGCAGTGGCTAAGATCCCAGTCTACTGGGAATTCTCTTCGGAATTGTGTCAGGGAAGGCATTACGCTATTAGGTCCGTTTCAGTCCCAGCTGATGTATGTATATATGTGGTTGGTGTACACCTACAGCATTTACACCTACAGCATTTAGCTGACGCTCTTATTGGTGGCCTCTTATTGGTGTAGCATAGTCACCCAGAACGGGAATCGAACCCCAGTCTCCCACATGGGACGGTAGCTTCCTGGTGAGTAGTGGTGTTATCCATTGTGCCACACCAACCACAGCTGGTGTAGCTCAGTGGTTAACACCACTACTCACCAGGAAGCTACCGTCCCATGGTGGGGGTGGTTAACACCACTTCCCACTAGGGAGCCAACACCACATGTGGGAGACTGGGGTTCGAATCCCGGTCTGTGTTGCTGTGCTACACCAATAAGAGGCCTTGGGCAAGACTCCTAACACTGCACTGGCCCACCTTGTGAGTCGCTCTGGATAAGAGCGTCAGCTAAATACAGTAAATGTAAATATGTATATATGCTGCATGTGATATACAGTATATTATATAAACACTGCCTGCATGTATCTTATATAATACATATGCTCATTGACTGTATATATGATATACTCTATATATATATTTCAGCTAATAGGAGCGCTGACTGCGCTGCACTGACTGCGCCGTGTCGTTTTGATGTGCGGATGTTTTCCATCTCCACCCGGCCGAGCAGGAGCACAGAGCATCCTCTGTTCCTCCGCAGCAGATGCCAGAGCTGTAATGCATGAAAACAGATTGTACTGTACCTGACACAGAATCCATCTTCCTTACACTGCATCTCTCTCTCTCTCTCTTTCACCTGCCTGCTCTGTCTCCTTCACACGCTCTCTCTCCCTTCACATGTCACATTCTCATCTCTCCCCTCCATCTCCCCCACCTATCCCCACTCACTCGCTTTGTGATTCTCTTTCCCTCCTCTTTTTGCTTTTTCTTGCCTCACTCTCTCTCTCCCCTCCTTGCTCTTTCATTTTATCTGTCTTCTCCTCTTCCTTCCTCTTGCTCTCTCCCTTTCCTTCACTCTTCACACTCTCATCTCTCCTCCCCGTCCTCCACCTTTCCTCACTCACTCGCTTTGTGATTCTCTTTTCCCTCTTTCTAGCCACTCTCTCTCTTCTTTAGCTCTTTCTGTCTCTCTGCCTTCTCTTTGTCTTTCCTTTTCTCTCTCTTCACTCCTTACATTCTCATCTCTCTCCTCTCTGTCCTCACTCACTCGCTTTGTGATTCTCTTTTCTTTCCTCTTTTCAGTCTCTTTGGGCTCACTCTCTTCTTTTGCTCTTTCTTTCTTTTTGTCCTCTCTTCCTCTTGCTTTCTCCCAATCCTTCTCCCTCTCTTTGTTTAACTCCCAACTCTCTTTTTCCCCTCTCACTGTTTGGTTTCTCTTTCCGGCTCTCTCCTCACTCACTCCTCACTCTCCTCATCTCTCTTCTTCTCTCTCATTCATCCTCTCTCTTTTCTCTCACTCCTTTCTCCTTCAATCTCACTCCCTCCCCACTTCTTTCTTAATCCAGCTCTCCTCTCTCTCATGGTCTCTCTTCCCTCTCCTTGTTTTCTCCTCTCTCCCTCCTCCCTTATTACTATTCCATTTCCACACCGGTGGTTGTGATGTCAGACAGGTTCTGCAGCTTTGCACATGTTTCTGCATGAACACTTTCATGAACACACCCGCAGAATGTCACTGTAACTGTCTGCTCACTCAGGCACTGCCTGGAGACCAGGCTTAAAGCGATAGTTCCCCCTCTTTTCCCCCAACGCACTCCATCAAACACGACAGGCTTGGTGCCCGCAGTTTAGCGCTGGTGGCTAACGTAGCGAAGACGTAATGGAAGCTTATTCCCCACCAATTAACGAGGTGCTAACCGCATGCCTGAATCACCGCACACCGTCTAACAGACTTGATGATGCGGTTTCTGACTCACCGCTAACTGTGAACATGGCCCTAGGTATACCAGCACAGGTAGAGGCAGGAGTGGGAACCCCAGAGCCTGCATCTGGTCGGTGTTTGGAGGAAGACTGGCACCAAAGGCACGTTGGGAAAGTCTGTCCACTTGGTGCCAACAGGACCCCGAAGAGAGGAGAGCCTGGTTCAGGTGGTTGCTCTATCTACGGCACATCCCCACAGCGAGGGAGGGGGTTTCCTCGGCTGAGTGATTCACTGGGGGAGTTGTGTACGTTTGTGTCTTCCCCCTGAACTATCGCTTCAAGCTCAGTCCTGGACGTATATCTGGATCGCTCTGGAGTTCGATTCACAACAAAGATAGCGCGCCGGCTTTATGGAAGCAGATCAGAGGGAGAGAGAGAATGAAAGAGACTAGGCTGTGGAATCTCTGGAGCTCCAGTCGTTCAATCAGGTCAACGAATCAAACAAAATAATTAAAGACGATATCGCACCGTCCTACAGAGACGCTCCCATCAACTGACAAAGCAGTGTCGTCATCCTAACCGGGGAGCCGTGCTGTGGCCCCAACCGTCTCACCTAATTAATCTGCAGCTGCAAAGTGGGGTCTGTATGGAGTCAGACTTTAGTGGATTCTGCACTAATCAGTTCAAGAGGGCAACACGTCCGCCAGTCACTCACCGCGCTCACCGTCTCTTCATATTACAGTTCACACCTGTACTGATAGCTGACAGCATCTTCCTCTTCCTCATCATCACCTTCTTCTACTTCTTCTTCTTCATCTTCTTCATTTTCTTCTTCATCTGCCAAACTTTTGTCCCCTAACTAGCCCTGAATGTTCCACAGATATCGACACCGCTCCCATTCTGGAATGTTCTGGCAACATCCTATAAAGCATGTGAGGAATCACCTAGCAACCACCTGGGATACCACAGCAACTACCTAGCAGCACCCTAGCAATCACATGGGATACCACAGGAGCTACCTATTAAACCACCTAGCAGCGCCCTAGCAACCACCTGGGAAACCACAGCAACACCCTAGCAATCACATGGGATACCACAGGAACTACCTACTAAACCATCTAACGACACCCTAGTTACCACCTGGGATACCAGAGTAACTACGCTCAAAACAATTTAGAAACATCCTAGCAGTCATCTTGGATACCACAGGAACTACCAACCAAACAACCTAGCAACCACATGGGATACCACAGCAACCACCTAGCAACACCCTAGCAACCACCTGGGATACCACAGCAACACCCTAGCAATCACATGGGATACCACAGGAACTACCTACTAAAGCTCCTAGCAACACCCTAGTTACCACCTGGGATACCAGAGTAACTACCCACCAAACAATTTAGAAACATCCTAGCAATCATCTTGGATACCACAGGAACTACCAACCAAACAACCTAGCAACCACCTAGGATACCACAGCAACTACCTAGCAGCACCCTAGCAATCACCTGGGATTCCACAGGAGCTACCTATTAAACCACCTAGCAACACCCTAGCAACCACCTGGGATACCACCGCAACACCCTAGCAATCACATGGGATACCACAGGAACTACCTAGCAACACCCTAGCAATCACATGGGTTACCACAGGAACTGCCTACTAAACCACCTAGCAACAGCCTAACAACCACCTGGGATACAAAAGCAACTACCTAGCATGCCATTAGGGACCTCTCCAACTCCATGCTGAGAAGTCTGGCATGTTGCTCTAGCAAACCCGACACCCCAACACCACACTGAGACACTTTCTTTCGGCAGTGTATCAAATACTTATTTTCCCCACTGTATGTGTTTTAACTGCTCATTAATGCTTTGTAAAGTATTTATGCCCTTACTATATATAACCTTCATAAACCCTTTATAAGGGTAGACTTATTCCAAAGAGGTCTCACTGGTGTTTTTAATGATGTAACTCCATCCTGTACTACATTATATGGTGTTGTGATTAGCATATCAGCGTGTGGCTACAGCGGGAGATCAGGACACTATAAAGCTGAGCCCTTGTTTCAAATATTTCACTCTAATAAACTGGAAATAAAAATGACACTTCTGTGAATTGCTATACCTGTAGTCATTTCTAACACAACATAAAAATCTATGAATATCCAGCTTTATTAGATCACAGCAATATAACCATGAATAGCATGAAGGTAATACAGGACAGAAATCGTCCTCCTAGCAGTCTCAGCCATCTGCGGTTTAACGAATGCTCTCGGTTCGGCTGGCGTCATTAATCACATATTAATCAAAATTATGGTTTACATGTCAACAATTAGCTCACTGTGCAATTAGGCTAATGTGCTACGGCCACAGCATCCAACTGCATCACCCAGATCCATAAACAGCAACACACAGAAATAGGTACTAATGAACCCGAGGGAATTCTGACCGGTCTCCAACGTGGACGCTAGCTCCTGAGTGATGACTGCAGCTGGCCTTCCCCAATACAGTACCAGTCAAAAGTTTAGACACACCCAACTAAATAGATGTGGTTGGTTATCCTAAAGACTTAACAACTCCAACTACCAACCAAACAACCTAGCAACCACCTGGGATACCACAGCAAGTACGCTTAATGTACTACAGTATGATATTTCTCCATATCTCTACCTCTAATATATATTTAGTGGTGTAAAAACGTTGATCTCTTTTTCTGCACAGTGTAAAAGCTCTAGCTCTCCTTTCAGTTTAGTGAATATTCATGATTGACCGACCAATAGAATCGCTCCAAACCTGCTTCGAAAAAAACCCGGTTCTATCAGCTTTACTGCGTGTTAAGAAAGCTGGCTCATCCTCCTGTAAAGCTCCATTATGGAGGG
>JAMWET010001091.1:0-14655 GCA_024036415.1 Prochilodus magdalenae | reverse complement strand
AATGATTGTTTAATATTCACAGCAATATTTCATAATTAAACATTAGATTCTGTTACAGTTTTGTTTATGTTCAACATTTAAGACTGTAGAAAATCACATACTTCAAAGTTTCAGTATAAGAATATTAGCCTTGGTATCACTAAACCTATCACAAGTGGGACTTCCTCCAAATCATGTGAATTTGATCCCCAAGGTTTTCTCCATACATCACTTAAGTTAAATAGCTAAATAATTTTAATCTGAGGATTATATTCCAGAACTGAAACACACAGAGATGTAATGATGGAGGTCTACCAGCAGAGGGCAGCTCTAATCTAGATCTGCTGGATTGAGGTGAGTTCTTCATTTGGGAGTTATTCTCCTGCACTCCTCTGATCTTCTACCAGATCCACTGATACATGTAGGAGGAGTCTCTACATGCTGGAACAGCAGAACCCAAAGCTCTCCTCACTATCTGAACACTGGAACCACCATGATGTTCCTGTGCTCTATCTCTCTCTTTATCATCATGATCGGTGAGTGAGGCTCTTTATATTCACATAAATCTACATTTTAATGAGTTTAAACCAGCTGGAGTTACTTCTTATTGTTTCCACAGATGGTTCTTCTGAACAGTCCATATCTCCACTGGAGAACAGAACTCAGGTTCATACTGTTGAAGGTCAGACAGTTACTCTCTCCTGCAAGTATGATGGTAATGTGCAAAATCTGCAGTGGTATCCTCAGTATCCTGGATCCAGACCAGAGTATCTACTGACGATCTATCCCGGATCTGATGCTGTGAGTCGTGGACGTCTGAAAGCTGAGGTGTATAAGGACCTAAACCTTGTGGATCTGAAGATCTCCTCTGCTGCAGTATCAGACTCTGTACTCTACTACTGTGCTCTGAGGCCCACAGTGACAGGAAACCCAGATACACTGTACAGAAACTCCTTACTAGCACTTCCTGTACAGAAGTGTGAACATTAGGTTCTGTATAAAGACTGTGACTGAGTAAAGTTCTCTTTCTCAGAATCTATCTACAGTATGAGGATCTAGACCTTTAGAGCTGAATTTAATCCTGTTATTATACAGTACATCACCCTGAAGAGATCTTCTACTCAGATTGGAGAGCCAGGATTAGATGTATCTGGAGTGTTGATTACATTCATCAGTAGATTTAATGATCCACATCTTTATGATCAGAACTGTGATGGAGATGAGTGCTGATGTGTGTTCAGACTCAGAGTGTAATAATGCTGTATAGACACACAGAGATGTAATGAGGGGAATGTTCCACAGGGGGGCAGACTTCATCTAGATCTAACTAAACACTGAAACAGGTTAGTTCAGTCTGAAGGAGGAGATGAAGGAAGAAGAAGATTTGCTTTAGGTTAGAGCTGCCTGCTGTCCTGTGGGTTCTCCATCTTCTATGGTGGAGCACAGACAGTTAACACTGACACTTTACACACCTTCACATCAGGTTCTACAGGCAAACTCATTACAGCCATATGAAAAAGGCAGGACAATCTTATTAACCTCTCAGCAGTCACCCGTTTTATTACTGTAAAGTCATTAGCAACCACCTGGGATAACTTGAATTACACCAACTTCCACTCTGGTCTGATTCTGGTAGGTGGGTTTCCTGTAGGAGGCATATATCAGCATTAAGTCAGGAGTTTCCTGTTGTAGTGTCTCATAACTGAACTCACTTCAGAGAGATCCACACTAACACACAGATCAGCATTAGAGCACTGAGAGCTCCAACACACTACTGATTCCATCTGATCATATTCACAATGAAGAGGAACCTCCTCACCATCCTCATCATCACCTCAGGTACTCACTGTTACATCTGATCAACAATATCTGGATAATCAGACTTTATAAACACTGATCTATATTCTCTGGTTCTTCCAGGTGTGTTTGGTGCTGGTGTGTTTGGAGCAGATGATGTTTATAGTACAGAGGGAGAATCTGTTAGACTGAGATGTTCTCTTGGACAGAGTGGATCACGTCTCTGGTACAAACAGAACCCTAACAGAGCCCTACAGTATCTACAGGCTACAGCTGTTTTCACTGTTAGCAACCCAACACTGGCAGATACAGCTCTCTACTACTGTGCTCCTTATACCCAGTGATACAAAGTCTCCGAGACGCTTTACAGAAACTCACACACCTTCTGTTTGCTTTGAACACAACGAGATCAAAGTCCCATCCAAACCACAATGTATGATCTGATGTTCCTCTCTCTCTGAAACGACTGAGGTTACATTTCTGAGGGTAAATACAGTAAACAGTGAGTACAGGTGTGTAAGACACAGGATACAGTGTACACTGAGCTGTCTTGTAGCAAATGAGAGACTAATAAACTACATGTGTGTCGGATCCATCTTCTTCATTCCCACAGAATACAGCTACAGGAATTAAAACAAAATATATTATTTTGGATTCTGAGGTCTGTTTAATCCCAATACCAAAGAACGGAGATAAGAAAGAGTGCGCACCCAATCTCACAATATCACTCATATCACACTCCAGTAGAATTACACTCCAGATCATTCAACACGGACTAGAGCTGTGCTCCCACAGAGAACTGTCAGATAGGCAAACAGGACTCAGGAAATGCAGAGGAAGGAGAGACAGCATGGTGAACGTTTACTGGACCATTCTAAAAACCCAAAGAGCTCAAGGAGGAATCAGCATGTGTTTCATGCGGTGCAGTAAAGCCTCTGTCCATGTAAAATTATGGAGGGTCCTGAGGAAAATAGGAATACCAGAGCATCTGATCATTTTGATGAGGAATCTCTACACGGATCAACAAGCTTCAGTCAGGACAGAAAACGATCAGACTGGTTCCTGTGGTGCTGCAGACAGGAGTCTTTGTAGGTATGTCATATGAGCCAGTGACTGTGAGAACCTTGCATCAGAAGAACTGCTCATCTGAGACGAGTCCTCTCTGTCTGAAACTGTAGGCTTTAGGAATGTCACCATGGAAGGCTTTGACTCCCCAAACCAAAGTCCAGCAATGGTCATATTACCACACACAGTGCTCAGTAAAGCTCAGCTCATTTAGAATGTATTAGAATGGCTGGTGGGGGTTATGATTGTTATACAGGGTTATTTATGTAGTGAACAGTAAAACATAAATACTGATACAAACTTAGATAACAGTTTAACTACAGCCATCTTCTAGAGGTTTCAGTTTCTGGAGTGAGCACCATGATAAAGGGTGTACATTGAACAGGAGGGTCAACACAGCCTAGTAACGCCAGTGGACTGACTAATCCTTAAATGTCCTCCTTACTTCTGTGGTTTCTGTTCTAGCTCCTCACAAGCTCTCCACTTGAGTCTGTCCTTGTCCCTGATTGGTAGCTTGCCCTTTAGCACTCTGGGTTCTCGTCTCATGTTACAGTAATAGTCTAGATAGATAGATAGATAGATAGATAGATAGATAGATAGATAGATAGATAGATCCCAGAGGGAAATTCGATATAAACTGATTTAAGTTAATTACAGTAGAGCTGCAGCTCTTTCTACAGACCTTTCTATTCCTCCATCACCTCCATCAGGTCATACAGCACTCTACCAGAAGGTGGAGCTCTAGTCTTCTCTTTAACTAACAGCAGTAACCGAGTCTCTGTCAGGTCAACACATGGTCCTCCTTGAAGAATGAACTCAGTGCTGACTCTTACAGTCATTGAGTCTCTCTGAAGATCAGTCATGATGCTGCTCTGGGTCTTGGTGACCTTCACTCAGTTTGAAGGTCAGTAATTTAGCAGTGCATTTATGATCAAGAAGTCTTTAACTGAGTTTAACCTGGAAATATATGATCACAGAGATCTTACAGATCACCATGAGATCTGATTAGAGGAAGTTCTTAGCCTTTCTACCTCACTGTGTTTGTTTCTCTGTATTAGGAGGTTCTGCTGCAGATGGAATACAGCCACTCTTCTTAGAACAGCATGTACTGGAGGGAGCAGATGTCTCTCTCTCCTGTAACTACACTGGAGCTACGGGAAGCACCTTCCAGTGGTATCGTCAGTATCCCGGATCCAGTCCAGAATTTCTCCTCTTCCTCACTGAGTATAGGAATGGATCTGATCCTGCTCGTCGTCTGACAGCAGAGGCTAAGAAACATCTCTCACGTGTGGATCTGAAGATCTCCTCTGCTGCAGTATCAGACTCTGTACTCTACTACTGTGCTCTGAGGCCCACAGTGACAGGAAACCCAGATACACTGTACAGAAACTCCTTACTAGCACTTCCTGTACAGTAGTGTGAACATTAGGTTCTGTATAAAGACTGTGACTGAATAAAGTTCTCTTTCTCAGAATCTATCTACAGTATGAGGATCTAGACCTTTAGAGCTGAATTTAATCCTGTTATTATACAGTACATCACCCTGAAGAGATCTTCTACTCAGATTGGAGAGCCAGGATTAGATCTCTCTGGAGTACTGATTACAGTCATCAGTAGATTTAATGATCTACATCTTTATGACTGTGATGGAGATGAGTGCTGATGTGTGTTCAGTCTCAGAGTGTAATAATGCTGTACAGACACACAGAGACATAATAAAGGGAATGATCCACAGGGGGGCAGACTTCATCTAGATCTAGCTGTACTCTAGGTTAGTTCAGTCTGAAGGAGGAGATGAAGGAAAGAGGAGATCTGATTCAGACAGGAATCTTCTGTGATGGAGCACAGACAGTTAACACTGACACTTTACACACCCTTACATCAGGATCTACAGCCAAACTCATTACAGCCATATGAAAAAGGCAAGACAATCTCATTTACCTCTCAGCAGTCACCTGGTATAACACTGTAATGTCCTGGCAGCACATTAGCAACCACCTGGGATACCTTATATTACAACAACGTCCCCTCTAGATTTAATTATATTCATTATTAGAGTTAATGTCTGTCTAAATAAAACCTGAAATTAAAACTCTTACAGGATGTTTACAGTCAGGCCAGACCGGAGTCTAGACAGCAACACTGACAACAGTCTGGACATTTAATCCCTGGACAGTTTTCAGACTAACTGCCATATTCTGGGTTATCTGGATACCAACAGATATTTCTGGACTGCTTGGTACTTCCTGGACTACAAGAAGACTGTAGGACATTCTGGGCTGGGCAACTCAGAAAAGTGCAGTAGGAGCCTATCAGTGCCCTCCAGTGGCACAACTGATCTCTAAGGTGGATAGTCAAGGAGCTTGGATGCCAATGGTTCAGGGAGTCTTTAACTGGCATGCCAGGGGAGTTGGGGGCTAGCCGCAGGCTGGACGGCGGATGATCAGCTGTCACGTCAAGGCTGGCTCTATAGGAGACAGGGTGGCCTGCATGTCCAGAGACAGGAGGCCGGGAGGTTGGCTGGCAGAGACATGAGACAATGAGGGTGGCAACTTGGTCAGGAGTTTTAGAGGCCACAAGCAGGTCAGGGAACTTGCTTCAGGTGGGCATGCAGAGATGTCCACAGAGGCAGGCAGACCTGCAGAGAAGTATGAGAGTGACGGAGTTACTGATCAGAACCTAGTCAGTACCTGAGTATGAATGGTGAACTGGTCAATAGAAGGTCAGTTATTTAATATCTGGGTGTTCAACCATCACCAAGACCCAAAACCCCACATGACCTGTGTTAGTCTTGGTGTGGAGTCTCCACTGTGTGTGGTGTTTGTGTTGTGTGTTGAGTCCAGGCATTATTGGTCCTGATGTCACTACCTGTTCTAATGGAGGAGGGGGTGGAGTTGTAGAGCTGTGTAGAGTTTCAGGTTTATTTGTCATTTGAACAACATGTCAGAACATTTATGCATTTAAATGATGATTGGTGGTGTTGATAAAAGGCTTAAAGCTCGTTCAGGAACCTGATGGCTTGTATGTAAAAACTGTTCTTTAGCCAGTTTGTTTTGGCCTGGAAGCTGCAGTACCTCCTGCCTGATGGAAGTAAGGGGAACAGGCCATGTGCTGGATGGCTACAGTCCAACTGGATCATTTGGATGTTCCTCAGGCAGCGGGACTGGTAGATGTCCTGCAGGTTATCTCTTCAGGGCCTTGCAGTCGTATGCAGTACAGCTGCCATACCAGACAGTGATGTAGAAAGTGTGACAGAACGAGGGGGTGCAGTGATTGGGTGATAGATATGTGTGGTAGTTATGTTGTTAGTGTTAATGATAATGTGTATTATAATGGACCTTCAGGATCTGTAATAGTGGAACTGTGTGTGGATCTGATGTGTGTGGTTATTAGGATGGCTACACCTCTTTGTTTAGAACTGTACTGGGCTGAGAATGTAGGACTAAACTGGGCTGACTGTAGTTTATGGTGGTCTGATTCTGGTAGGTGGGTTTCCTGTAGGAGGCATATATCAGCATTAAGTCAGGAGTTTCCTGTTGTAGTGTCTCATAACTGAACTCACTTCAGAGAGATCCACACTAACACACAGATCAGCATTAGAGCACTGAGAGCTCCAACACACTACTGATTCCATCTGATCATATTCACAATGAAGAGGAACCTCCTCACCATCCTCATCATCACCTCAGGTACTCACTGTAACATCTGATCAACAATATCTGGATAATGAGACTTTATAAACACTGATCTATATTCTCTGGTTCTTCCAGGTGTGTTTGGTGCTGATGTAATTAGACCATCAGATGATCAGGAGACTGATGTTCTTAGAACAGAGGGAGAAACACTTACACTCAAATGCTCTTATGATATCAGTAGTGAGTATGTTCGGCTCTACTGGTACAAACAGTATCCTAACAGAGCTCTACAGTTTATAGAGACCACCGCTGTTCTCACTGTTAGAAACCCAACACTGTCAGATACAGCTGTCTACTACTGTGCTTCTTATACCCAGTGATACAAAGTCTCCGAGACGCTTTACAGAAACTCACACACCTTCTGTTTGCTTTGAACACAAGGAGATCAAAGTCCCATCCAAACCACAATGTATGATCTGATGTTCCTCTCTATCTGAGGTGACTGTTTGAGGTAATTCAGGAGAAATAACAAAGTGAGTGCAGATGTTACAGACAGATGTTTCACCCCAGCCCGCTGCTGGTGTCCCCATTTAGCCTTGTGTGCTCCGCCTCCTCAACAGCCCTCTTGTGGTTGTCCTGCTGGTGCCGGCTCATTCTTACAGGAGTGCCATCTCCGTGAGATCTCTTTAGTAGTGCCAGAGCAAAGGCTGTGATATGCACTGCCAGATGAACTCCACCCAGTGCACCTGCACCTCACTCATGTCACTACTGACCTCTTCAGCATGACAGGTGTGCACCCAGAGAGACAGAGTAGGACGAGTCAGGATCACCTCTGCTCCCTATCTGGGTGACAGCTGAACTCCAGTGATGTTTGTGCTACAAGGCTAACATGGTGCTGCAGTTCCTCCTGCAACTGTGAATTGTGGAACACCTTGAGAGTGTGGAGATGCTGTGGTAGGACCTGAAGAGGGCTGTAGAAGAAGGACATCCCAGAAACCCCGCTGAACTGAAACCAGGAGGAATGGTCCAGAGCTCCTCCTCAGCGCTGATCAGATCTTATTAGCAGCTACAGGAAAGTGCACAGTGCCGGGGTATATACAGTCAGTGCTGTCTGTCACTGCTTCAGGCCTTCAGGTCATTATCAATGTACCAGTCATGGTCATACCTAGGGACACCGAGGTCCTCTGGAGTTCTGGAACTACACCACCACATGGATTCCCTCAACACTTCCTTCCTCAGGTTCTTTATCAGGCAGTGCTGGGACTGAACACTGATCAGCTACCATGCTGCCGTTAGCCTATTTAAAGTTTACCGCACTTGTAGGTACGTATGAGTCTTAAACACACATACTGTATTTACTACAGTCATAGACCTTTAGAACACCACAGTGTCCACCTGAAGTCTGTATGATCTGGTACAGGGGTTTAGATTTAGAGTCCTGCTGGGGTTAAGATGTTCTTCTCTCTTTTCTATCAGGTGGAGTTTATTCAGTCTCTCCACTGGACACTGAGAAGCAGGTTTCAGTGGGGGACAGTGTTACCCTCTCCTGCAGATACAGCACCAGTGATGTGTACAGGATTCACTGGTATCACCAATATCCCCCGTTTAACCTGGACCTGATCCTGAGCGTATATGAATCAGGGGGTATGAGTGGTTCTCCACCTCCGGGGTTCTCTGCTAAGGTTCAGAATAAACGAGTGGATCTGGAGATCCCCTCTGCAGTATCAGACTCTGTACTCTACTACTGTACTCTGGAGCCCACAGTGACTATAAACCCAGCTACGCTGTACAGAACCTGACTGTGTGAAGAGGTTCTGTGGTTCTGTGTGGGGTTCCTGTCAAGTGTTTCTCTCTTTCTCAGCCAAATATGAAAAATGTGGTTGATAAATTTGCGTTCATGAGTTCAGACCACATCACCAGCTTACTGCTGAGTTAACAGGAGAGAGGGAGTACAGCTGGTATGACTAAAGGAGGAGACAGAGGTCTAGAAGAGGTTGGGGTGGAGTTCTGGGCTGCTCCTGCTTTATGGTAGATGCTCCACCTTGGTGAAGATAATCACTGCCTCTAGAACATTCCTTTGATTGTCTATCAATCTTCTACATGGACCTGTCTGGTCAGTTCTGTTTCTGTAACTGCAGACATTAAAGCTTCTGGTCCAGTTTAAACCCTGAGCTGCTGGCTGTGAGTCCGCTCTCCAGGGTCCATTAAAAGAGGAAGTTATTGTTTAAACTGTAGCTGGACTCGCTCCAGACCAGACTGTACATCTGGTGAGACTGAGACAGTCCGAGACTGAGACAGTCAGAGACTGAGACAGTCCGAGTACAGGTACTCCAGTACTACAGCCATAGGAAGATCACAGCTCATCACTAAGAATGATCACTGCACTGAGACAGTATCATTGGACTTGGAGAGTTGATGGATTTAGGACCAGGGGGACATTTCCCATTACAGAGGACTCCAGCAGGACACACCCATCTCCTAATGAGGGACACTATACCCTTAACCCTGTAGAGTGTTAATAACAGCAGGAGTAATAACCCCTCTCTCAGTATCTGAATGGAAGCTGATTATTGACGTCCTTTCTGAGCTGTTAGCTGAACATTTCGTTGAGCTCCAACAATAAACACATCTGAACTGATCCTGTGTAATGACCTCTTCAGGCACTTCCAGCCTTATTTCTTAATATAAACTTCATCAGCATTATTTAACAGAACAAGATCAATTATCTGATCATCCTCCCGATCATCTGATCATCTCTGATAATGAGAAATATTAGATATATTAACTACATCATAGATCTGTTCATTAGGCTCCACCTCCATCACAGTGTGTCCTAATGAACCTGATCATATGTAGCTGAACAGTTCCCCCTCATTAACACACAGAGCTGTACTGATGGAGGTCTACCAGCAGAGGGCAGCTCTAATCTAGATCGGCTGGATTGAGGTGAGTTCTTCATTTGGGAGTTATTCTCCTGCACTCCTCTGATCTTCTACCAGATCCACTGATACATGTAGGAGGAGTCTCTACATGCTGGAACAGTAGAACCCAAATCTCTCCTCATTATCTGAACACTGGAACCACCATGATGTTCCTGTGCTCTCTCTCTCTCTTTATCATCATGATAGGTATGTGTTATTACCTACATTCATATCTATGTGGAATATATATTTAGTGTTTATATCTTGATATGTTCTGTGTGTGTGTGATGATGAGTCTGAGCTTTTATACAGTACATAATCATGTTTTATTCAGTATTAATGCAGCACTATTGTGGTTTGTGTATGTCTTCACAGAAAGCTGTGTCTCACAGTCCATATCTCCACTGGAGGAGAAAGTAGATGCTGTAGAAGGAGAGACAGTTACTCTCTCCTGCAGGTATGAGAAAGGAGACTACCTGTTCTGGTATCGTCAGTATCCTGGATCCAGAATAGAATATCTACTGATGATAATTCCATCAACAAATACTGTGAGCCATGCAACTCCACGTTTTCCACGACTGGATGCCGCAGTGAATGAAAGTACAGTGGATCTGAAGATCTCCTCTGCTGCAGTATCAGACTCTACTACTGTGCTCTGCAGCCCACAGTGACAGGAAACCCAGATACACTGTACAGAAACTGGTTCTATGTCTGAGAGAGAGCAGCGCTGCTGTCAGGAGGGGGTGCTGTTTACCTGTCTACATTTAGACCTACAGCTACTTCAACCTGCAGCTTATAATATCAGAGTTATTAGGAACAAACATGATCATCCTGGATACGATAAGCTGGTGCTCCTGTTCTAAACCTGCCTGATTCTAATCAGTGGGTACATACAAGAACCCTCCTAGAACCATATCCTGACATCATAATGTTTTACCATTAGCACACAAACCTCTGGAGGTAATCACACACTAATCCAGTAGATCCTAATGATCCGAAAAGCTGATCCTCTGTTGTCGTTGTACCTGATACGTTGCCCATTTATTAGTAATTTGTACTACCAAGTCCTCTTTGCTGGGAGCAGAAGCCACCTATAAGGACAAATGTTGAAAATGAATGTGTAATTGTTCAGTCGTTAAAATAAAAAATATATGAAACAGAAGAGCTTCAAATCTAATCTTAAGGGTCCAGTTTGCAGAACACTCACCTGAAGATCTCCAGTTTACAGTGTGAATTCGTCAGTCTGGCAGATAGCAGCTCAACTCCTGAATCCTGCAGGTCATTGTTACTGAGGTCCAGATCTTGCAGGATTGAGTTTACTGATTGTAGAGCTGGTAATAGTTGTTCACATGACAGTGTGGTGACAATACAGTCCATTAATCTGTAAAGATAAAGTAAAGAGTACATGGTACTTTCAAATCAGGCAAGGCAAGTTTATTTGTATAGCACCTTTCATACACAAGGGCATTTTACATAAAAGGGAGAGAATACAAACAATTAAATACAAAATAAATCATTTAAATATCATTAATATAGTCGCTAATCAATAAAATCCTTAAATAAAATCTAAATAAAAGTCATAGTAAGAATGAGGAATAAAGAGTGACATTAGGAAATTAACAGAGTTTTAGACTGAGCTAAAAGCCTGATCAAACAGGAATGTCTTCAGTCTGAATTTAAAACTACTGTGGGGGGTTTCTAATACTCTCTGAGCTGATTCCATCTAACAGCTGCATAGAAGCTAAACCCCGCCCCTCCATGTTTAGTCTTTACCTTAGGCAGGACTAACTGAACTGCTCCTAACGATCTGAGAGCTCTGTTCGGCTTATACTGCTACATCATGTCAGATAAATAAACTGATCCTAAACCACTGAGACATTTATAGGCCAGTACCAGGACTTTAAAGTCTATCCTGTAGCAGACTGGTGTAGTGATTTAGGAAGGGGGGTGATGTGGTCCCTTCTGTTACTCTGGGTGAGATCTCCAGCAGCTGTGTTCTGGATCAGCTGGAGCTGTCTGATTGTCCTTTCTGGAGGACCTGTTAGAAGACTGTTACAGTGATAAGTCCTGCTGGAGATGAAGGTGTGGATGATTTTCTCCAGGTCTCATAACTCTGGAACAACATCCCATAGTCCTGTAGGATTTCACCAAGAGGAAGCAGAGTGGCCCAAGAATTGAGCGCTGGGGGACACCACAGGTCACCGACACAGTGTAAGATACATCTAAGTTGCTGTTTGGTTTTGTAGATAAATAAATTAAATTATAATAACAATAAAAATATAGTTTATTTGGACTGAGCCAAATGACTAGTCAGGATATGGTTCTAGGAGGGTTCTGGTATGTACCCACTGTGAAGCTTACCTGGCTGAGTTCTGTAGACTCTCTTATCCCTCTCTGTACCTCACCTGCTTAAGAATTGGTCTATGTATCCTGGGGGTTCAAATCTGCTACTGAAGGGCTTCCTGTTCCTGAAAAAATACCCACTCTGGTAGTGCAGCCCACACCCCCAACCCCCATGTTACTGTAACAAGGTGAATTAACACTTTATACAGACCTTTCTATTTCTCCATCACCTCCATCAGGTTATACAGCACTCTACCAGAAGGTGGAGCTCTAGTCTTCTCTTTAACTAACAGCAGTAACTGAGTCTCTGTCAGATCAACACATGGTCCTCCTTGAAGAATGAACTCAGTGCTGACTCTTACAGTCATTGAGTCTCTCTGAAGATCAGTCATGATGCTGCTCTGGGTCTTGGTGATCTTCACTCAGTTGGAAGGTCAGTAATTTAGCAGTGCATTTATGATCAAGAAGTCTTTACCCTGGTTTTAACCGTGCGAAATATAATGTGACATCACATGAGATCTTACAGTATCCACCAATGAGACTCTGATTAGAGGAAGTGTCTTAGCTCTTTCTTACCTCACTGTGTTATATGTTTCTCTGTATTAGCCCCCATGTCTCTGATGCAGATGGGAATTACAGCCACTCTTCTTTTTAGAACAGCACTGTACTGGAGGCGAGCAGATGTCTCCGCGCACCTGTTAACTACAGCACCAAGTACTACATCGAGCACTAATGACCCTCTCTACTGGATATCGTCAGTACTTCTGGATACCAGTTCCAGTAGTTTGCGTGTTGTATACATTTACCCACGCGGAATATTGAAGATACGAACAGAACCTCTTTGCCTCACATCGTATGTCTGCTGAAGGTTAAAGAGAATAAGCTCGTGTGTGTGATCTGAAGAATCTGACCTTATGCTGCGAAAGTGATCATACTCGTGTACTCTGGACTACTGTGCTCTTTGAGGTCTCCACAGTGACGTGTGAAACCCCAAGGATATCTCTCTCTGTACAGTGGCAAACTGGGATTCTGCGACTGACTGAGGTTAGAGTCCTGACACATCTATATACAGTAGGGTGTGCTGGTGTATAACACTCTAGAAGATCTTCATCCTTCCTCCTAGATGTGTAAGATTCTCTTGTATAGATCACCTCCAGTGGAAGAGGGAAAGATGGACAGACCAGTTTGCGAACCCAACCCGGCGAAGGTGACTGTTGTTGTCAAGCTATACAAATCTACTACCCCTGAGGGAGTTTCCTTTCACGGCTCACACTATAGCTAAATATTCAGGAAATCATCGAATGCACATACCGACTTACAGCTACTCCCTCAGGGGTTAAGTAGTCATTCTTTCGTTTTAGTACGCATATGCAGTAGTTAAAGTATGTCAAATACTACGAAATAACATTCAAGTGTATCACACATTCACATTCAAGTGTATCACACCATTTTGTTACTGATATAAGAGCTTTGCACTAAATCCCTAGGCTCGGTGGTGTTTACTGGCTGGTAGATCAAGCTTAAACGCTCAGTGGGCATAAACAGGTACCTAATGGCTCTCCTACAGGCAGCTCGTTCTCCTACTGTACTAACCTTCTCAGGATGTTACTACTACAGAGCTTAGACATTATTAGCTGGACGTTAACAAAGTGTATCTTATCTATGTGAACGGTACGTTATCAGTAGTAATGTCTAACACCAGCCACTGTAACTGAGACATTCACAACTCGTGTTACCTTGCAGCAGTCATGTGAGTGTGCGAGAGATAGAGAGGACCTGAGTCAGAGGGAAAGGGAAGGGAAACTGTGAGCAGTACACCAAGTGTTATATATGCGGGTCTGTCCAGCATGCAGTAGCTACAACTCGTATCACTTTGATTTTCTCCACATTCACACACAAGATTACACCACATCGCACAAGCTTTTCTACAACCCACACTGGATGTTTCACTGCTGTGGTCCCATTATTCCCTGCCTTTGAAGGGTGTCTGTAATGGCTCTCTGATTTAGACCATCTATTTGTGCAAGCTACCCCACTTCTGTGCCATGCCCTCAAATTAGGTGGTTTGATCCCCAGATCACATGGTTTCCCCAGATCACTGGTTCCGAGAAGATCACTGAAAATCCCCCAGATCAGCTGGTTCCACCACATCCACTCGGTTACACAGGATGTTTACTCTACGTTTATAGACCACCCCAGACAGCAGCTGACACATCATACCTTGGCTAAAAAAAACAGGGACCAGATGCTATGTGATCTTCTACTGCTTTCATTGTACTTCAGACATATCCCATAATTGCTAGCAGTGTTGCATCTTGTCAATCACAGCACTCACCAATACATTGTGCCCCACAGGGGACTACCAAGCCTACCCTGGGGTTCACTTTTCTTGCCAAAGAATATGTGTGGTGCTTTTCAAATTGTGAGAAAACCTCATCAATCACAGTAGCTTTCGCTATAATAAGCCAAAGACACTGTTAAGTTGGTACGGCCTAATACAGTTTTATCCACCTCTAAACCCAATGCAGAATCAACAGCTGTTTCAGTAGCACATCCAGCTATGATCATGCATTTGCTGGGGCCCTGCACTCCAATCAGGGGCCCACAATTAACCTCACCCTATAAAGCAATCTTTAGAGGTCTATCTCTATAACAAACCTTTTGTCACACAACAACCCTCAGCAAAGATGTGATTGCGCCCAGGAGTAATACAACCACACTTGCAAGAGAGGTATCCAAATATCTGATGGTTGGACCTATGAGAAGGATGGACCATCTCTCTTGATTAGTGGTTTACAAACACCATAAATTACACCAGCAACACGCTATCCCCTCTTTTTTACTTGCGTCCTATGCGTCATTGATGGTGTCTCCCAGTGGGACACACTGGTGACACTTCGACTCTCCTCTTCAGG